>JARJEC010054855.1:0-30872 GCA_030264575.1 Tachinus sp. AB-2021 | reverse complement strand
TGCCATTGTACTTAGAAATTGAATTATGGTTTCTTAAAAAGGAGAAAAAATTAATTCCAAGATTTAGGTGTGGAAACAAGAAGTATGTATCAAAATTTTGAATGGATGGAGAGAGAAAAATTTTGCAGGATGTGTGAAGAGGCCAATCAATCAATTGAACATATGCTGAAAGGAACAAATGAAAGTAAAACGGCAATGGATAAGGTATAAAATGAATTAAATTGGTACAAAAAAACTAACCTAATACAGTTTATAGTATTATAGTTGTAATTTTCAAGGCCGAAAGGTAAAGAAATGAACAAATATTATTACTAAAATTTCAATTCACAACAGAATAAAAACTGCAATAGATATAATAAAATTACCTGAATATTTTCACGTAAAAACGTAATGTCAAAAAATGATTTGATTATGCCTAACCAAACCTAATATAATCAGTGTCGTTAAATTTTTGACGTCGAAATAACCTGAATATTTGATTATCGATTATAATAGATTAAAACGACTTTGCAAATACCAAAGCTCATCTATGTACTAGAAAGCGTCAACATTAGAATTTAGAACTTTCTGTCAGTTTTTGAATATTTTCAATTAATATTTTTACAGATTTTAAAAGTATTTTTACTTTTAAGCGGCTTAAGCCCTTTTACAATTTTTGATGGTACTTTGTATAGGCAAAGCGTGATTTTTAATCTGACAATTTCTGTTTATGGTTCATTTAAGATATAAAATCTCAAATAGGAACCACAATGGTTACTACAATTTATGAATACGAGAAACACATTGGTTGCCTACTTGTTTACGTAGAATCCAATGCAATACTCATTTTTTTTACTTTACATTTTTGAGGTTTTTAATCTTTGTAACAATAAAAAGACAAATTGTGTTCTGAAAATGATAGCAGACATCCGTATTCTACTATTATTCTAAACCTACAAAAGTCAAAACGTGCCATCACAGAAGAAGGGAATGATTTTTCAAATTACAATAGAAATAAATTCATACAATTTCTAAACAATCATATTTTGCAAGCAAACTTTTCGATTATTTACAATGCACTTAATATGTTATAATTGAAAATTGCACATGTGTAAGAATTACGGCGATAAGTACACCGGCGCTAAGCAACAGAATTAATATAAACAAATTAAACTTGATAAATTAATTAATATCTATAAGATTCTTTGTACATTGCATTATAGGATATACATTGTGCAATGTACAAAGAATCGAATTAATTAATATATGTCAGTATTCGATATTTAATCGAGCATTTGCTGGGGAAATTGTCTACTAAATGTATTTCGTGCGATTAAAATTTTGTAGAAAAGTTGCAATGAAAACATGGTTGCGTTTAGAAACCGCATTCATTAATTTAAATGTAATTTAATTGTCAAAAGTTAGATCAAATTACAATCAAAATAAATTCATGCAGTATCTAAGCAAACATAGTTTTCAAGCAAACTTTTCAATAATTTTCGATGCTCTTAATCTATTACTGTCGATATTTTTTTTAATAAATATCACGAATTCTTGTTTTCTTATATCAACGATGAAAATGCGAGTGAGTGTGCTACTCACTGTATTTTTGAAAGGTTTCTAAATTTGTAAATATCACAATTATTTCCACTTATTAATAGGAGGCATTTGGCATACGATGAAAAAAATGGTATTCTCAAATAATTTAATTATAAATTTATTCGTGGTGGGTAAATTAATTACTTTTATTAATTAGGAATATCAGTTTGCTTTGAACAGCATTAAATATTAATTCTATTGAACTGTTTTATCTAAATCGCTACACCTTCCATGCATGCTAAATTATCAGTTTTTTTATTATATTGTTTTTTATTCCATGATATTTGTTTAATTATTAACCTTATTTAAATTTCTTTGTGTCAAATTAAAATTTTGAAATTTGAAATTCTTTCAGATTAACTTATAAACTGTTGCTGAACGCGTTGTTATAATCTCTTCATTATTTATATATCACTGTGTATTTATAAACTTATTCTATTATATCATATGAACGCTGCACTATATTGCGAAATAAACCATATTAACTTTATGTTTTATATTGAAATTCGTAGCATTTGCTGTGCATAATTTGCTTACGCAACATTTAAATTTTGCTATAATGACATATTGCTTTAAGGACAACGAAATAAACAAACGTAGGTAATAAAGAAACTTTCCCCGCGTCTAGGTGCACCCAATTTTATTCATAATTCTTAATTCAATCCTACGAGAACGCCCTAGTATTATTATCATGTATAGTAGAAACAATAATAATAAATAAACGTAAAGTGTTTTGTTACAATTTATAATGGTTGACGGGAAAGTTAAAACGAGTAATTAGATCAGCCTGCTTATTATAAACTACTACATTAACGTCAATTATCATCCTGGAAGTCGACATTTAATTTAAATTAATCCATTGTTTGTTTCTATATTTAATTAAAAATTTATAATGTTTTAATAATTATTTTAACGGAAACTGAAAAAAACTAAAAATTATATTATATTATAGAAAAATAAATTTATTACAGTCACAATTTAATAATAAAGTTTTAACCTATGAAATAAAATAATTGAGATGATCATTCTAGTAGGTAGATGAAATCGCTAAATGGTACTTTTGAAATCCGCAATGGAACAATTACTTACATAACATAATAGCAAATTATTGCGCATATTTTAAACTGAAGAAGTAATATAGTAATGATAATAAGTTTGTACACAACATGCACTCCATCATATCGTGCAATAGATATGCATACAAATAATGATTTAGAATCTAAAAAAAAACGTTTGAATATTATTTATGGTAAAATATTATTTTTTACCATTAATATTATTTTATTAATAGTCAAAGTAAGAGGTTATACACCCTTCCAGGAAGTCAGGGTAGTCCAACCTTTTTGATGTTCGGGGTGACCTTTTAGTAGTAGAAAGAGTTTGGTGGACAGTTGGAGAGTTTAAATGTTGCAAGTTTCTATATATTGTTAAGCTGTTCAACATTTATCAATATTTTTGTTGTTATTCTTCACAATTTTTAATTTTTTCGACAATTTTCAAAATTTCAGGTTTTCTTCTCAACACTTTCTTGGATTTTCTATATTTTTTCAACCGTAAAATTTTATCGACATTCTACAAAATATTTTGCAATGTTAATTTTACAATGTTATTGAAAATTTTTCATCATTTTATAACATTTTCCTTGGTATTTTTTACAATTTGATTTATGATTTGTTACTTTATTGACATTTTTTAACACGTTTTCCAATATTTTATGTTTTTTGCAAAATTTAGATGGTTTGGTGGTGACTAAATGGAAAGAAACGTAAAGTTAGTTGCGTTAAAAATATTAGTGACAGTGACAAATAATATTATAGATGACAGTGATAATATGCAACACAAAAATTTGGAGTATGCTATAGAATACCCCCAAGAAATAAAACACAGAAAAATGATATTATGAACATTGGCCAAATCTAAGTGGGCATTATCAATGATAGTCGGTCAAAACTGTGCTAAAATGCTACCTAGACGAGGTAGTGGGTAAGCCAGGTGTTTGGTCACCGAATTTAACTTGCTCCCGTCAAAGCAAAAATAAAAGGAATCATCATTCTCTTATACCAGTAGAAATGGAGAACGCAAAGGACTCCACGACTCCAAAATAACTCCGAACTCCAACATTTTTTTAATTCGTTGTCCAAATTTGTTTGCATTTGTTGAGAAAACTAAATACTGGTCAAGCCGAACCCATAAAGCAGAGTTTATGGGTTCGGCTTGATCAATATCTATGGTATGTGTATAAAGATGAGTTCGTCCAAGTAATCAACATCCTAATTCAAAAAATAATTTCTTAACCCCTTCTAAGCTTGACAATTGTTAGCTTATTTCTTGAATTTATCTTACAAACTGTTTCTGTACTCCTTTCAATCGGAAGAGACCTTATTCCCTTCATCTGCTTTTCCAAACTCCAAACATCTTTATAAAAATCAAAAATCATCTCATGCTCCTTAATGAAATCAGCTCCTAATATAATAGCAAGTGGTAATGATGGCATAACCAAAAAATCAAAAGCACTTTATTCCCCAGCAACCTCTAATTTAACCCTTATGCTCCTTTTTACTTCTCTTGGGGATCCATCAGCTATAGTTATTTCCTTCACCTTACAATGTCCCAGCTCACTGCTCAAAATCTCTTTTCCCAACAACTCAGTTGCCCTGCCCCCCAAAATAGCAATTAGCTCAAGTATCAATTAAAGACGAAAACTCGATTCCACAAACTTCTACCTTAATGTGCGGTCTATTATCTTCTCGCAAACTATTAAATGTTGGGGCAACCTTAGTTAAATGTAGGTCTTAAGTATATGTTTTGATATCACATGTTAGGTTAATTGGGGCAACTTCTGCTGTCTTCTTATGCATACGTAACCTTCTTATTTATGTTAACGTATCATTCCTTATTTTTAGTACTATCACCGCGAAATCAATAACGGGACTAAACTACGGCATCGAACTTCGGATTCAGGATAATCTTCAAAATTCATTTAATTTCTATTGGACAGACACCTTCGTCGTCATATTATATTTTTACATTAAGGCAGTTAAAATATTTCCCGTAATTAATATAAAACTGGAAAAAATATGTAATTAAAATAAAATAATTTTATTAATTATATTAACATTAGTAATATATTAACTAATGCTTTATGCTCCATATTACTATTTATTGACAATTATAATTACACGAGGCAGTTTTCCCACATCCAACGTAGAAAAGCCTCAAAACTTGCCATCCCCACACACATAAAAACTCGAATTCCTCTATTTATTTTTGTACATACTAAAACTATTATTTTATTCTTTCCCATATTTTCCAGTTATTGTAATAATTATTAACATGAAATTTTGTAATATACAGGGTACGTCTTTTATTCCCTACAAATAAATTTTGTAAACCGTTACAACATCGTTACAATGTCGAAATCTTAATAAATCGTTACATAATGAAAAAAGTGTATTAATGACGTTCATTAATGCATCTTTTTTTAGACAAAGCAATTCGTTAATATTGATATTAATAAACGGTCAATGAACAAATATTGTGACATTCTCGTGCCTTAAACTCGCAATTCGTTCAAAACAAGACTCACATTCACACATTTGCCGATTATAAGGATGGTGAGATCGTCAGCACAAACTATGGCAAAATACCTATATCATTCAGTACTAAGCCGTTGATGACGAGGCACCACAGTAGCGATGAGAGTACACCTCCCTATTACCATCCCCCAACGACCTTGGCTCTCACAGTGTTTCTATATAATGTTAATTAATGTTTTTGACAGTCCTATTTTTGAGCATAGAGTTGACCCAATTTCGGACAAGAGGTATTCCTTCTCTCTTTATCGCCATGACAATGGAGGTAAAGGTGGTATTATGAAAAGCCCCTACAATGAAATACCCCCAAAGCAATTTCCTTACAGTGAATGGCTTTTTTGCATCTGCTAACTAGCTGACAAATAGCCAATTTGCCGGATTTTCCCGACTGGCAGGCATACAGCTGCTGATGCAGCGGCTGAATCTTTATTGCCCCGCCCCGTAGGTACCTATCGACTATTTTTTCAAGCTTATCGGTTTGTAGGATTTAGGCAGGGCGTACGAAGGTCGCCCTGGGTTTGGTATAAATACCACCTTGACTGCCCTTCAGCTGTTTAGTATGTGCGAAAGCAAAAATGACACTGAGAATTTCACATGGTGGCTTTCTCAAAACTGCAAAGCCTTTATATTCCATCAGCTTCCGGCGACTTAAATGGTTCAAACGTATTGATTCCCCATTCCAAGCTGCTTTGTTTAATTATTGTTTTTGACTTATCCCAGTCCCTTTTTGTTCGGCAGCCCAAGGTCATCTGGGTTCGGTGCTTTCAATATAACAGAACCCGGGAATTGTGTCTTCAATAGTTCTTGGCAGATTGCCTTCAACCGATTCTGTATAGTTTCCCCTTTCTGTCATTAGGGATCCAATATTACCAGTGCGGTCTTTTATTAAAGCTTTTTGAAGTCGAGAACATGCTGATGCGCTTTGAACTCCCTCGCAGTATCTCCTCCATGAATCTCTTTCGGCTTTTTTAATGACATTGTTATATGCCGTGAGACTGATTCTGTATGTAGCCCAGTCTCCGTTTCTCTTGGCTGTGCTCAACAGTTTTCTTGTGATTGCCCTGTTAAATTTCACCAAGAAATCTTGTTGGATGTGTGTTTGACAGTTCTAATGCAGCTTCCTTCAAAGGCGTTCTGATAAAGTTGACAACCAAATCGGTCATTATCTCTAACTCGTGTGCAATTCTTGCTACGTTTGGCCAGACCCCGATTTGGACAACTAGTATCTCGTTATATAGATCCCAGTCGGTTCTCCTCGGGTTCCTGTTTTCCAAAAGCAGTTGTTCGTCAGATTCAATAGTGAGTCGGGTGTATGCATGGTCAGACAAAGCAGGTTTATCTGACACACTAGTGTTTTCTCTTCACTCGCTTTTTGATTAGCTAGTTCAAGGTAGATAACTTCGCAGCGCGACGCATTGCGAAGCTTGCTTCATAAATAACTATTAGATTTAATAGATACAATAAGTAGAGTCTTGGCTTTAATTAAATAATAATTTGAGTTATGAAAATACAACGATACTTTTATTATGCAAACATGTCTTATATTTATATGTTTATTTAATAATATTTTTTATCTATGACAACATTGGTGAAAATATAGGTTAACAATTCAAATGTAGAGTAAATTTTGATTATTAGGTACTTAATAATCTTTATTTTATTTCCATAATTTTTCTTATTTGCACGCGCCAGTTTATGCTAATATAATAAATAAATTTGGCGTTTTAGGCAAATTATTTATCAATATCAAATTAAGTTTTCATACGACGGCGACGGGAGTTTTTTATGTTATCCAGCTAGATATGAAAACGAGTTAGATGACAAAAAAATAATTTTTCAAAGTGATAACCATTAACAGAAACACACTCATTGTAATATTTTTCTTTTAATAACGCCATGCCTTCAAAAGAAATTTAAAAAATGCTTTTAGTAATTTTACAAATAAGCGATATCCTCTCTGTTTTTGAGTTTAGAGAGAGAGACAATAGTCACATGGGGTGAGGTTGGGATTGTAAAGTGGATGTTGTAATTCTTTAAATTCATATTCATTGATTACTTCTTGAATAATTCGTAGTTTATGCTTGTTGTCGTGCAGAAACAGTTTTCCGAGCATAATTGCGTAATATTTTTCGTGTATAATCGCTTTCAAGTTCTTAAATGTATCTTTGTAGACATTCTTCGTTAATTGGCATATTTTCAATTAAGATCCCCTAAGCATCCCAGAACTGTGGCCATCAATATTTCCGCAGCAAGTTCTGTCTTGCCTTTGTGTGTGATGGAGAGCCCTTGTGAATTGTATGGATTCCTTTTTGTCAGAGGGTCCCAGTGGTGTACTCAGATTTTATCCTTTTTGGTTGATTATTGCTGCAGTATTGGTTTCGGCCAAAATTTCGGCTCCGCCGAAACTGACGGTTACATAAAAAGAATCTTCTTAAAAAGACTATTTATTTTATTGCAATTTGATAGGCAACTAAAAACTCAAAAATGAATAAAAGTTATAGCACAGATTACTCAGATGGTTAATCTATGCTTGTAGTTTCATTTACTTTTTTTATCTAAATATTTTTTATCTACATTACATTCCAAAAATAAATTGATTTCATAATAAAAAGTTTTTTATAACAATTATTTAATCTAATCTTAATCTCTCACAAATTATTAGAATATAAAAATAATTTTATAGTAAATCATATGCGTTTAAATAACATGGTAAACAGATTGCTTCCATGGAAGCAATTATATGACAAACATTTTAACACGCCCATGGAAGTTTCAGCTTTCTTTAAAACGCCCCAAGCTATTATGTGTCATTAACAATGAGTATTTCTTGATCATTCAAATTTGCTTTCACATAATATAGCACTCAAAATAATATTCAAATAAAAGTATTGCTGAATATAACATAAAATATTATTTAGAGCCAAGAGTTTGATGACATTGTTAATAAACATTCATAAGAAGTCTCCAATGAGTACCGTTCAATTACATATTGGTCATTATGAATGTATAAATAATAATAAATACAAGGTTTGAATTGATTAAGTCTTATATTATAGTCCAATATAGCATATAGAATTTATAGAAGTAAATGGTTGGCTAGCAATTTTATACCTACATACTGAATGTACACAGCATACACGTGCAATGTCCATACAAGTAAATTTATATGTTAATTCTTTAGCAAATTTCATAATACAATATTATTATATGCAGTAATAAATTATTTTAAATGACTTAAAAGTCAAGTAAACATATCAGTATTGATGCACCATATATTTTATATTAAGAAACTTTTATATAATAATAATTATTTTTATTTTCTTAATTTATATTCTTCTATTATCTACTTTTCAATAATAGATAATAGAAGAATATTAATAAAGTATTATTTTTCAATTTTTCTATTATTTTCTTACATAATTTCAAAAAAATACTTTTAGGTATAAAAACATTTTTTTTATTTAGGATAAGTTAATATGGTTAGATTAGGTTAAATTTAAAAATTCAATATTTTTTCCACCCTTTAATAATAAATTAATAACAATAATCTTAATCAACAAGCTTGTTAATCTGTCAACTGTAGTAAATAATATACCAAAATTGCCATATTGTAATTGTGATATCAATACATTCAACGGTTTATCCGGTTATATTTAAAAAATGTAATATTTTGATCAAAACGATTGCTGAGCAGCTAGTAAATCTATAAAATGATTACGCATTATTATATAATACCAAATAATTTGGATATGATTTTATTACTTCATAATTCGCTTAAATATTATGTCATGAAAATGTCAATAGATGCACAACTCAAATAAATAAATCCGAATATCCGAATCATTAAAACTACGACGCAACATCTACAAATATTATATATGTATATTAGCTATTATATAATTCTAAAAAAAAATAAGTGAAATCTCTTTGGTGCTAATTATCCAGATAATATAACCTTCACAGTCATATCACCTTTATTTACATACAATTGTAAATCTGTGCATTTACATCTACCTTCCCAAGTAAATGTATATATTTAAATTAACATATCATATAAAATTTAAGCTAATAATAATATGATATTCATTATCATATCATATATTTTGTAAGATTGCATTTGATGATGCATGAAAAATATGCTTGGGCGTATAATAATCCGTGACATAAATATTTAAGATATACGGACATTATTACTATTGGTGGGATCTTATACATTATTAATGAAAGAAAATATGCTTTTTTTAAAATGTTTAATTGGTTTTAATAAATTAATTTTACTGTTGCGTAAGATGCACATATAGGTATATGATTTCTTACATATAATCGAAAATATTTAAAGAATGACGTAACCATTCAAATTATTGAACATAGTTCATATATAATCTTCATATATTAATATTTTCATTTTCTTTCAGATAACCTATTTAATAGCATTTGCGTTCGAATTGCTATGGATTTTGGAGTCAGCAGTTGCACTACCTACGGCTGCAATACTTTTATGTGCAGGATATTTCACATTGGCCTTGTTCGCAGCACTTTTGATCCACGGATTAGCAACAGTAAGTGTGAATAGGTAGATCTATGATTGTATATTGCGTGTATTTTATCAAAACGGAAAAAGTCTAAGATACCGTAAAAATATTTTCATAAACTTTCAAATTGCTATTATTCATTTTTTGTGAGTGTGAACTTTGCTAAGTTGGGGAAACTTAAGCGCCTATGAACCTCATTTTCCTAATAGTATCTTATTAATAATTTGGTAATTAATATTCATTACAAATGGACAATTTTATGCCATATTTCAAAAACCAAGAGTATCGTGATTTTTCTGATAATCTACTCGTTTACACAAATAGCAATTTTTTGATTTTATATTACCATAAAACATAAATTTATAAAAAACTAACTTACCCGTCGCGCGTTGCTGCGATCTCAGAAGAAAAGAAATTTAAGAAAACAAAAATTAAAACTACACATTGAAACTTATTCAGTTTAATACTATTTATTTATTCGAGTGCTTTTGGATACACGGTATTTTTTCTGCATTTTAATACTATTTATATGCAATTCCGGTGGATTAATCGTTTCTCCAGTTGGCATCCCTGCAGTGAAACCTTCGCGGGAGTATACTCAACAACTTCTGAAAGTTTCATGGCGATCGGATGAATATTAAAAACATGTTTTTTTTTTGTTACAACTGAAATGTGACTTTACGCCACAATCGAAAACGTAAGCCAGTTGTTTTCAAGATTTCAGGAATCGCAACCCAAACTTAAGTAGTTATAGTTCAAATATAGGTTAATTTTCTTTTCCAAAGTATCCACCCTAGATAACTCGGGGCAAATTAAAACATTGAAAACCTGTCCATTTTTATTTTTTGAACGGCATTTTTGACATACTGTTGATATGTGTATCAAACACAAGCACCTTTTTGTTTTTATTTTTATTTTTTTAAATGTGTAGTCTAAATTTTTCTCCAACTTAATGTCAATATGTAAAAAAAATTAAAAACCCAAAAACATTTTTATTATTTTTTGTTGGAAGAGATTTCATCAATATGTCAAAAAAAGTGTATCAGAATATAAATTAATATATAAATATTTTGAAAGTTTTTACCCTCAATTTTCCAAGATATCCAATGTAGAGTTATGAAAATGTTTGCTTTTGTAATATGGAATAGCAGGCTATTTACTTATTTCAGTATTATTAAGACTATAAACCATTAATATTTGTCTATCTGCTACTCATTTAAACACAGCGATTAGACGCACTCAAGTCACAATTAATCGAAAGCTGGTGATTTGTTGCGGCTTGTCACTGTAGAGCAGTAGTTCTTAACCAGTGCTCCCCGGAATACTGGTGCTCCGCGAGCTTGTTGAAATCCAAGCCAAAATTTACAAAGTAAAAAGTAAATATGGTGAAGTACATAAAAGTGAAACCTTTAAAACACGCGTTTGTAAAAAACTTTGCACATCTATGGAAGCCAAGTACAAATATTTTTGCCTTTAAAGTGATTATCCAAGAGAGAAGTACTATGCTCATTCACGAAAGAATAAATTAGTGACCCATTTCCAAAATGAAGGTGAGACGCCTCTCTCCTCTCCCAATTTTTCAATTTGTCAGTGGACGTCAATACATTTCTTTTCTCTTCGAATGCTGGTATTAACGCTATGTAAGTAATCAAAATTAATAGCTAAATCACATCAAATATCATTTTGAAAATATTGTATAAAATCATCCATAAATTTATATTGGAAAAAGGTCACTAACTCATTCTTCCAAGAATCGGCATAGCTCTTTTCTCTTGAATAACCACCTCACTTCAAAAGCAAAGTAGATCTGATCATCAAAATCCATTTTTCAAAGGAATTCTCGAAACTTTGTAAATAATTATGGTTGTCGTTGAAGCAATCGTAAGATTACAGATTTGTATTTCGAGGTTATGCAATGACAGTAGTAAATACAAGAAAATTTAGCAAGAAGATAATTGTTTTTATAAAAGTAGTTGAATTGCCTTGACAACGAGTTGTGCTTATAAACGCGTACAGAAAATTGCATTTTTGAGATATCCTATTAGACCATAAGTTATGGACCATTACTCGCTTATAGATTAACAAATCTGTAGCTTATAATGATTAAAGATCATTCACCTACGGATCAGTGCAGTTGCAGTGCAGTTGTATCGTAGTGTAGAATTTTTAACTTAGGTAAACAGACGTAAGCTTTCTCATTCAGATTAGTGCAGTTGTATTGCGATGCAGAAGCCATAGTCTAAATTTTCTACACCACACTACAATGCACTGATTCTATGGCCAATCAAATACGACCGACACGACGACGCTACTATCGGTAATACAGAAATTATCATCTTGTCAATATACTTGATAAATGTCGAACGAAATTTTGTAATTCATTAAAAGTAGGTAGTGAATTTGATACAAATCAATAACAATTTTTTCAGAAATTTTATCTATATATTCAAGTAAGTGCATGATAGCAAATTAATTTGACATGGCTTTGTGCCGTTATGTTATGACAAGTTAATGCAATGCAACCACACTAATCTCTATGTGAACGAGCAAATTTGATTACAATACAACTGCAATACATCGCTGCCCTGCAATTGCACTAATCTGTATGTGAATGACCCATAAGTTTCCAATAATATACAAGCTGTAAAGAAGCTTAGATATTGAGAGATGTTACGATGCAATAACACATATTTCACACAAATGTCGTAAAAACTTGAGTAGGTGATCCACGTGCACAGTCTGATCACTCAGACAACAGCTAAACCTATGAAGAGCTCAGCGGCGATACGATATTCCAAAAGGTGTCGACAATCCTATAAGATGTGACGAACAGTAAGCGGATAATTACATGTATCGCATACTGCAGTCCATCCGCAATGATTTTCAGCAAACATCCTCTTTTTTGAAGATCGGTCGGCACAAGCCTTTGAAGCCTGTGAAGTAACCAAAGTCTCAATTTATTGTCTTCAAGAGCAGACCACTCTATCTGCCAACCAGACAGCACCAACTGCTGCACGTCCTGAACACATACTTTATTGCACGTGTATTCGGCGTCTGTAATTGCCCGCTTCGAACATTCATCTGTTCTTTCATTGCCAAGAATCCCCACATGACTAGGTACCCAGACAAAATGAACAATTACATTTATTTGTGTCAGTTGTAGCAAAATTTAATGGATTTGCCTTCGCAGACAGTAGTCAAGATGTTGTTGAGCGATAGCATTTAACGCCGTCAAAGAGTGTGTAAATCACAGTTCAACTTGAAACTCTATTGGCATGTACAACTCTTATAAGGATCGTGACTGTGGCATATTTAATATACCTCAGGAAGTTGGAAATCCAAATCCTGTAGTATACGGCTGTTTTGTAAAGAAACAGATTTTGAAGAACAAATGTTTACAATTATTAAAAGAAATGTCACAAATTGCTGCAAAAGCTGAGTGTTTTACTTGATGGTTTGTCGATGGTTGTTGATGTTTCACATAAAAAACTTTTCGAAAAAATCGCATTCTAGAAAAAAGGATAGTAGATATGTTGACTTTGTTAAATGATAAAACTGCAAAGGAATTATTTCAGGTATAACAGAACCTTCAACTTTATTGGATGAAAAGATTGAATGTTACTTTCCTTCAATAAATATAAGGAATATGACTAGATATGAAAGATTTTTGCCACGATTGATACATCCAGGGATAAATCGAGTTGTAAATTTTTGTCACAGGAAAAAAAACAATTGGTTACCTTATCAACGGATCGTACTTTAAAAATAAAATTTTCAGAAATAAGAGAAATTTTGGAATTTTTTCCAAGATTACCCAGTTCTCTCCAAACCAGGGTAATGAAAATTAAGAAACGCGCAAGAAATAAAAGTAGCTATATGAAATATTAGACCTAATATCGCTAAACGCCGATAAGCTGAGGTATCACATTAAACGATTTTCACCTAAAATAAATTTTATTATTTTTTTTAATTTATGTTATTTTGAACTTATGTAATAATTAATTGCATTTTGAATAAAAATTACTTCAATTCATTTTTGACTCTTTGAATTTGGTGCTCCACGAATTTTTCTTCATAATCAAAAGTGCTCCCTGACTTCGCATGACGTATATGAGCAACTAGTGCGATTCATCGCTTAAACGCAGTAGATAACCATAGCTTAAATTGGAATATGCTTTCTTAATATGGTAGCTACTTCTACTAACTATTTTAAATACATCGAATAAAATAAAAATGTTCAAGGACTTTTTTAATATCTATATTATAGGTGCTGGGCAATTATTTCTATTTTTTTAATATATTAAATACATTTTCAAAGTATTTAAATACTTTCAAATTATTAATATACTCTTTGTAATTTTATTGGAAACTATATCAAAATACGAATAAACTATTTTGTTAAATATTTTTTAAAATTGAACTAGGAAAAAATTCAAATAATAGTTTTTTCATGTTTAGCGTATATTATGATTTTGTAATAAAAAGATGTATGGTTTAATTTAAATAAAGTTAAATTTGAAAAAAAAACAATGTAAAATCAAAAATAAACAAAAATTTTAAATAATTATAAATAGTTAATGGGAAACTATTTATCGACTTCGATCAATAAACAATCTTTACCGTTCAATAAATCCAACAATAAACATGGCAAAAACACAAAACAATTATTTCTTAACTTTTTTGATTTTTTATTCTTTTTATATAAACCGATTATAAAATAATACACATTCATTTGGAGCTAAATTATATTTTAAGATGCAACAAAATACGTAATTTAAAGAAAAATTAATTAAAAAATAATTATTAAACCAATTTCTACAAACTGTCTCTTATAATTGGCTGTTTCCTGGGCAATATAATCAAATGAAAGCGGTCTGTAGTGAATTATGAAAATCTGCAATATTACACTTTCTCAAAATTGCACATTATAGATAGGAATAATACACATTTTTCATATAAAAGGTGTGTTTAACTACAAATTTCTGGCTATTTGCTATTAATAACTACATAAGTATTTTAACATCTATCTCATACTATGTTTCTTAATGTACATTTTTATTTTATTAAAAAAAAATTATAAATTATAAATTTAGAATAAAGTTGTTTTTAAATTATAATTATAAGTGTGGTTTACTTTAGTCTGTCTATAACTCATCAAGTATGTATGTGTTAACACATTACGACTGTGCTATAAAAATAATAATATTTTATTAAATAAAGACTGAATAATATACGACAGCACGAGACATGTTTTCCAAATAAATTACTCTATATGTCCGATTAGAAACTTCATCTTGTGGCTTTTCAGTCAATTGAATCATTGAATTTAAATTTCTGCACCTTGCTCTGTTAAAATTTCCCTTCGCACAACGGACAATAGAGTTATGTTTTTCAAACTGAGAGAATTAGTTTAAGTTTTAGTTTTAAGTAATTGCGATTCAAATTCAAATGTTTAAAATTAAATCAATTTGTAGAGTGCGTTAATTTTAGCTGATCACAAAAAATACAGATAGAGAAAAAATGTAAAACATTTAAATCCAATATGAAATACTAGTTTATATTATTTATTATGTATTGAAAATAATAGTCTCTAGATTTCTATTTTCTATTTTATCAGCAATGTTGATATCTCAACAGAAAAAATCGGAAATAGTTAAATTTAGTGACCGTGTCGGCAATCACAAATCATCTCTCATAGAGGAAATATTTTTCACAAAACTGAAATAAATAATAAGCTGTAGTCCCATCCTGTTGCAAACACGACTCCCCAATTCCTCTTCTTCCGATAGCGGGTTAAAAGAATAAGCGGTAGTAGAATTTTATGTTTTTTAATACATTGTAATATTAATTTGAGAAAGTTTTGCAAAAGAAGTTTCTTTCCTTCGTTGGCAAATATAATTATTATTTATCACAACCTCACGTAATTCACTCACCTTTTAAGATGAAAAAACTTGTCTTCATCGACATTTTCTATCTACTACACTATCTGTGTATCATTCATACCAGTTACTTTACCTCATACTTAATTAAAAGACAAGCAGATCACTCGGCAATCGTCATTTTGGAAGCTTTCTGCATAGTCTAATAGAAAACAACTTCAATCAAACATCTCAAAGTTTATTTATTACT
Source organism: Tachinus sp. AB-2021 (assembly GCA_030264575.1). Lineage (NCBI taxonomy): Eukaryota > Metazoa > Arthropoda > Insecta > Coleoptera > Staphylinidae > Tachinus > Tachinus sp. AB-2021. The sequence goes on along the minus strand of JARJEC010054855.1, from coordinate 15,040 downwards.
GTAATCCATCCATTTTGTTTTATCAACATTTATACTTAATTTTCTTCTTTTAATAAAACTTTCTTACTTCCACAATTAATTCTCTCATTTCCGCTGCCGTTCTTGCTAATATCAAAACATCGTCAGCATATGACAAAGACGTTATCTTGTAGTTTCCATACTATTCCTCCATCTTGACCGTATTTCAATGAGTCTTCTAATTCATATATGTAGATATTAAACAATAACGGACTCAATGGACATCCTCTTTCAAATATTCAATCATCTGAACTGACACACCCTTCCTTTCCAAACACTTCCAAAGTAGGTTCCGGTCTACACTATCGTGTACTGCTTTTTTTTTTACTTTATTAACTAACTAAAACTAATACATTAAAAAAAAACAAATATATCACACAAAAAAGTATTAAATTAAAAAAACATATATCTTAATACTGAGACAAGTATACACTTATATTTGAATTTAAAAATAAGAAATTATTCTTTTTTGTGCTATTTGTATCTCGAATTTAAAGATATCAGATTATGCAGCTATTTGTTGTTTGACCTCGTAGAGGGACAGTGGGTCAAAATTCCAAATGGGTCCAAATAGAATTGTATAATTAAATATGTTTAACTCCATTATGTGATTTCAGCTAGTTAGTTAAATCATGATACGCCAACGTTAATTATAAAATTCTTGCAAAATTATGCACAGCTTTCATTATCACGATGCATAAATGAAACTGGAAGTAATTGCGGCGGAAATGAATGGGCATTGAATAGCAAATATTTAAATTGCGTAGAAAACCAATTGCAATTAAATTAACAAGCGCGATTTCGCTACATCATTCTTAGCACCCACTATGTTTCCAAATATTACGTAATAACATTTTTTAAATTGCATTTTACAATCTAAATAAATGTGTCATAGAATGTATTATTTATTTTGACAGCTGCTACATAGAAAATTAAAAATCAATTGGGTAGTCAACTGTTTTGGTAGCATAATATACAAGTGATAATTTCTCCACAAGCCAGGGCATTGCATAAATTTAATATAAAATGAATTATTTAATTAAGATTACTTTTACTAATATGATTTATCTCATGAATTATTAATATCATTTATTTCAGAAAAATACGTTATGCCTGATAGCGTGGATGTTTGCAGTAACAGTGTTAACTTTTCCGGAAGCTGGCATGGTTATTTATATGAGCATTCAATATTGGGTATGTATTACTAATTGTATACTTATTAAATTATTAAAATCTTAAAATATGTGCTATATTATCTATCGTCAATAGAGGCCGTGGTATGCCAGCAAATTTTTGATATCTTAGGAAAGCTCAGTATCATAAATATTAGAATTTTAAGTTCATACATTTGTTAATTTATCTTTTCTGTTTTGTGTGCCTTAATATTGAGACTTTAAGTAAAATATTGTTCTAGTTATTAACGCGATTTGTTTATATTGATGTTACTTCATCTCAATTCCACTCATCGATTTTACATTTTCTCTCCCCTTTACGCAAAATTTTAATTTTTGATGCATTTATTAACACGCCAAGAAAAAGAGAGAAGATGTAAAATCAATGAGTGGAATTGAGATAGATTGAGAATTTTCGCGTGACGCTAGATTTGACCTTAAAAAAAGCTCCCATAGAAGTTTTACTTTAAAAAGTGAGAAAGCTGGGTCTACACCCCAGAGTAAAACTTTTATTACAACTACACATTTTTTATTAAATTTTTATTGATCACTCACATTATAAATTAAATCTATATCAAATTAAGTTAAAAATGTAGTAGACTTTTAAATTTTTTTTTTTAAATATCGTATTGACATATAATAATTAATCCAATTTGTATACATTGTTGGATCAGATATCAGACACTGACAAATATTAATATATTTGTCAAATTTCGATTTGTTTATATTGACATTTAGCCCCTTCTCAATTCCACTTATTTTCTTATTTTTCAACAAAACGTTGTATTTCTGTGATGCAAAAAATAATGTGTCTTTAGTCACATAAAAAATTGAAATATTCACAAATAATAGTATTTGCTATTTCTAAAAAATAAATATACAATATCATATTTAAGTGAAGGTTTTTAAATTAAAAAAATATTTATATTTTTGGATGTTAAATATTAAGTAGTCTATTTAATCTTTCCATGATAGAATATACACAGCATCTTAATTAAATCACAATTTCCTTAAATAGGTGTATCAGAATTTTTAAATGTTTGACATTAAAGAAATTGTGAAATTAAAAAAAATACGATTTCCTTAACGACATGATTTTTTATAACACGTTACTATAATAAACAAATATTGATATTTCTCTCGACTACGTCTCGTTGCATGGTAATAACCTCGCACTTTAAGTCGCTTGTACCATTAATAACTAATATCTTACTCAACACATGAGTTTTAGATGTTCTGCGTTACATTTTTCACGTTTTACGTTACTGTTTAAGTTTTTTTATAAAATACAATTCGTATATTAATAAGTAATTTGTTATTATACTCATTAATACACATTAATATGTATGTATTTACCTTTGAGAGTTATTAGTTTTTAATCATTCACATATCCTGCACTTTGGTTCTAAGCTCAATCGAGGTGCATGGTCATATTTATTTATTATGTAAATTAAAAATAAAAAGGTATTCTCCAATTCTACAAAATAAAAAATGTAAAAAATGTCTTTAAGAGACCAATAATTAAAAAAAAACTAAATGGTTTATATAGCATATAATAGCATCTTTGTAATTGTTTATAACATTATTTCTATGGACAAAGTTTTATATCGCAAAATATGTATTTATTTCGAATTTTAAACACATTTTTTTTAGAGAATCGAATCCTTATATGGAGTAACCGAACTAACGTGCTGGTTTGCAAGAATTTTGGCAAGTGTCGTAGAAATAATTATAGTACAATCATTATACGCTACATGGAAAGAAGAAGAATTAGTCGCTAAAAGATTGAGAGACTTAAGTTTAACTGCAGTTACAATACCAAGAGATACTAGTCTGAATCAACTAAATAGTCAATTTTATCAAAATAATGGTTACCAAACATCAGTGGAGCATTTAAATGTCATGGGTTTAAAACGGTACGTTTTATTAATTCAATTGTCAATACATTAAATATTTATTTTTGCCAGAGCTACATCAACACCTTTAATATGGACTGGTGGAATACCAAATAATTTTCCATTTGATGCTTATCAATTTTGTTCCACCCAAAGTGAATTCAACGCAAGTGTGTTTATGCCAAAATTTATTAATGATAGTTCAGTGGAACCAGGTAATCAATACAAAATACTACTACTTGTAATTATAAATTTTAATTTAATTTTCAGTAAAAAAAGCACAATCGCTATTAGATCTACGAACAATAGAAGAAAATTTAATTTTATCGGACAATATAACCAAACAGTTTCAACAGCCATGGTTATCGCAAACAATACATGCACCAAATGACACGATCGTGCCTAACTATACCCTCAGTTTAGGAAGAAAGGCGCATTCAAAATTACCAAAGTTTGCTTCTCTTGACGATTTGAACGAAGTAAAACAAGATGGTCACATGATTAGAAATCGCACTGGATTTTACGCGCAACCAATAGAAAATTTCGGCGTGCCAATTTATTATGGGCCCTTAGACGGTCCCGATTTTTTAATTTATAAAAAACAAGTTGATAAACTGAGCAGTAAAAACTCTTTAAGCAATACATCTACCGATGACGTTCAAAAATATAGAGACGTTGCTTTATAAAATTGTGATTTTATTTGATTTGGTTTAGTACAAACTAAAAAAATTTATATTTTAATCTAGTGCTATAACGAAAGCGCATTGTTATTAAAATTGAAACGTAGTCAAAAATATATCAATTACCTACATTTTTTATATATTTTTAAATTTTACAAAATTATAATGCAATACAATTATAATTAATAACCTATTTAATTGTATATATCAATAAAAAGTTGTTTATTTTTATTTTTTTAAATGGGCCTTTTTATTTTACCAAAAAGAAGTGTATGCTTAAAAAGTAGTAAAGGAAGCATGTTTCACACTAGCAGCATTTCTGTTGATGTTATAGGTGTTTGAACAATATTTCTCATTCGACGGCAGTTACTGGATGACAATAAGTGCGTAAGCAGTGCAATGGTCAGGCATCATGTAAACATGTCAACAAGCTGCATTACACCATTCCAGCTCATATTGTTTTCGTTCCATTTAGTGTAATTTTATTTTTTTCCCATATTTTATTGCATTATGATTAGCGAGTGCAGAAGCAATAAGCTAGGGACAGTGTAAACACATTACAAGCTATCGTCCCAGCTCATATTTGCCTTTGAAGGCAATTTTCGTGGGTAAATCAAAGGAAGACCCAGCGCCCGTGCGAGGCTTCGCTGTCTGCACTAGAAATTTTTGGTGACATAAGTGAATGTTTAAGAAAAATGAGGTTTATGTTACCAAAAGCTCTGGAAATCGGAATTTATATCATTTAAAATAAAAAATTGGTATTATTTTTGGTTAAACTGGAAAAGTTATTTTTCAAATATTTAGTGGTTAAGTCTTGTGATGTATTTTAACCCATAACATTTCATAAGAAAATATTTGTAAGTAAAAAGAATATGGGCCTGTACCCATTTCGGTTGTCACCCGGTAAAAAGAAAAAAAAATCCCTTTGTTATACCTATAACCGACAACACACTATATATACTACAGTTATCATAAAATTCAAAATGAATATTAAAGAAGCTAAAAAAGTGACATGTTTGGAATTATTACCATTTAAGTCTCAGAAAAGTTATATGTATGTATACCTATACAAATTTTCAGAAATAGTTGTCACTGAAAATAGTTCCAACAATAAATAATTAATGTGTTGATTGCATATATGTTAGAGCGTTCACAAAAATTGAAATCACCAGCAAGTTTATGGTGAAAACACTTCATGCTGAAGACAACCATAAACTTTAATAACAATTTGAACATTTGGAAATTTTCAAAACTTATTAGTTATTTAAAGAGAAAAAATTAAGAATGCTGCCATAAAAGTCCAAAACTCCAAAATATTTATAATGAAATATTTTCTACTGGCAATTAACAAATGAATTTTGAATGTTGTAAAATGTATATCTGTCAATAATGGTAAATTTAAGATTTTCAAAATACCCGAAACCTGAATAAAATGTTAGTTCTATTTTATTGAATAAAATATTTTTACAACAATAACAGAAAAAAATTATGTTTATGTTTATGTAAATCTTACTTAAAATTGTGTAATTTTAGAAATAAGTGCTGTTCAGATTTTGACAATTTTGGAAAACGGAATTTTATTATTAAGTATAGATCAATTGCTAAATTTGAAAAAGCACATACTCAACTTTTTGTATGATTATTTTTGACAAATCCATAATAAAAAAGTTTTCGATTTGGTACACCATTTTTGGCGTCACTTTAATGTGTAATAAAAATATTTGAAAAAAACTAAAAATTGTAATTAATGCAATGTTTATATTACTGATTTTTTAATATTTATCTATTTTCACAATTATGTACTTACCTACTTTGTATTATTATTTATAGTTATATTTCCGAGCCCCACTTATAACATTATCTTTTATTTATTGTACTATAGTCTAGACATGCTATCGCAAAAGAAAAATACAAATTTAGAAAACAATCAAATCCATGTTGATAAATTCATTATAAAACAAGAGAAGATCGTATATTCAGCAAATACATTTAATGATCGCAAATATAAAATATAACGATCAGTTTTGTTCTTTTCATATAGCTTTTATTTTTAAATGAAATTTTATAACATTGATTTTTTTACGAATATTGCAATTAATATTTATTTGTGGTAATTATGTAATAATTATAATATTCTAATTGATTATTGCACGGCTGCAGCCCATGGTGGGGTCATTGGTTGTGGGTTTTGAAGATACGACATTACAATGGCAGATATTGACAACATGAATGAACTCAAGATCTAAAACCAACAAGAAAAAAAACAAATTAGTTAATTACAATTTTATTTTGTTTGTAAAATCTATCTATATGCCAGATAATTCTAATTCTATTAACAAAAATACTAGCTGCAAAAGAATCGGTAACATTTCAAAATTAGTAATATAACATCAAAATTATAAATTATACAAAACATTCTCATGGATTAATGCCAAAATAAGAAACAAAGTGCTCTCCTCACCGCAAATCGGATATTTATATGAAAACCTCTCATGTGGTTTTTGTTTTGATAAATTCTGAAACCTGTACAAATCACTTACTGGCTGATATTTTCGATTATTGTAACTATTAGATCAATGCATAAGTTGTACTGGCCGTACACTCACCTACCAGAATATTTATTTAACTTTTTTACAATTTCTGGATATTACTACAATTGTTAACAATTTCTTTCAATTCATTTCAAAATTCTAGATAATTTAGATAATTTTGTGATTTTCTCTATTTTATTGACATTTGGATGTTTTGCGATAGTTATTGATATTTCTCATTACTTATTGAATTATATTAGATTTCCACTAAATTTCTACACGTTTTCAACAATTTTACAACTTTCTTAAGATGCTTTATGTTTAGTAAATTTTTCTGCTTTTTTGCATACAATTTTCAAAATGTTACGACATTCATCTAATCATTTTCAAGCTTCTGCAACAATTTTTTGATATTTGACATTTTAGAAAATGATTATTACAATTTGTTTCAATATATTTCAATAACATGATTTTTTAAAATTAGTTTTACTTTCCTTTATATCCTCGTTTTTCCATCAGATTTTCCTCTCAATATTTCGACATTACTTTGATTGATATTATGTTGTTTTCTTCATTTTGTTTACATTTTACGAGATATTTGACATTTAAAGTAAATTATAAAAATAATCTCACTCAGAATTGCAAGAAAATTAACCAGAATTATTTCAAATTGTGACAAATATAATAATACAAGGTGTTACAACTTATTAGTTCACCATTGCTAACTTCATTATTATTATTGTCAAATTAGCAAAATAGTGGTATTTTCATTGCAGATATCAAAAGGTGGAAATAGAAAAACAATTAAATAACTACTTTATCAGATATTTACAAAAATAACATGTTTTAAACGGTACACCTTATGTGTTTCCACATATTTTGAAAGCAAAAAATTGTTAATGCATTACAAAGTTAAACTTATAAATAAATATAATAAAAAAAATAATAAATTGCCGATCAGCTAGTATAGCCATAAATTTAGAGAAAAAAAAATTTGCAATTTATTTTTCTTGTGGTAATAATTTCATCTTCGAGACTCCAAAAAGTTAGATCCGCCACTAAATAGTACTGTTTTATCGGATACTTCTCAAAATTTTATATTTGTAAAAAACTTAGCAGATAATTATTAATGTCTAAAGAAGTTCAAGTGCCAAGTACAAAAAATATTATTTACGACTTATCATTTTCTATTAATTTAACCGAGGAGTTAACGCATCGGAAATCGTATAACTATTTTGGCCAAAATGTGTTTTGTAAAAAAATTACTGCAAGACTGTAGTTTCTTCGTTTTATAGTAGAGTATTTTGATATAAATAAGAACAGATTAAACAAAAGCAGAATAAATGCTGCAATTTGCAATTATCAACATCAATCAAGTGAGGAAGTAGACAATATCCGCACTCTTCTCTTGATTATGCCCCAAGAGATTTTCATCTGTTCTACTTTTACCAACAATCTCCAAGTCATCTCGATTAATAACAATGATGACATTCAAAACTAGTTCGAAATCGTTGAGATTCAATCATAAACAATACTTACAACTCTGAATATATGTAATAGAGTACTATACTTTACCTGTTTGGTATCATCAGACAGTCTCGAGTTTGCAAAACTAATGCAAGAACAGTAAAGTGCGACCCATGCACACCATTTTAATCGCATCATGAGTCCGCACATGCTGAAGATCATTCCTGTGGTAAAATATAATTAAATTAGTAAAAAATAGAATTATAAAAAAAATTTAAAAACAAGAACAAATTTTAATGTCCACGGTATGTGACCTATGTTGATATGTACTCCTTAAAAGATGGGCTCGCATCGTGCATAGCGCTTGTAACTAGCAAGACCGTCTTTAAAGTAAGGAGAGCGCATTTCTGATCTACATAATTCAGTGGTCGCGATATCGGATTTGAAATCAGAAAAAAAGGCTGCAAGACGGTTTATAAAGTCTAGGCACAGACTGTTGAAATACTTATACCATTGATAGAGAAATGCTTATACGTTGCACGGTACACTGATGAGAGGTACACATCTCGAAAAATATGTCTGTATTATATGCCGATGAGTCATCTTCATCGAGTTGGTTCAAGTTGCAAACTCTCAAAGTCACAACCCAAAACTAAAAGCAAAACCGCAGCTGCAGGAGTGGTTTACAACTAAAACAGCATAAAGCCACCGTGATATTTTTTCAAGTATAGTGAGAACACAGCACCTATTTTTTTGTTTTTGAAGTTGAGATATTTCTGTTCGAGTTCATTTTCAAATTTTATTTTTAACATAAAACGTTGGATGGGAAGCTGCCACAAAATATCATTCAAATTCTGTGGGATAAATGGGCAGCCTGCACGAATAGTATGTGCAGTAGCCCCGCACGCACACACTAGCGCAGTCAAATCTACAAGAATTACAAGTGACGACCAATTTCCCAAGAAGCACGTACCGCAGAGCTATACGCTCTACAATGTAAGAAAAAGATATTATGTATCCTTTTCTTACATTGTAGAGCGTTTCTATTTATAATATATATCCCTCGTAAGGTCTAATAAGTTATAACAAAATGTTAAACTCTACGAGCGGCAGGTTGCATGATAATGCACCTATAGTCAACTTATAATAGATAAGTTTTCGCAACATACTATAGTTACTTGTAATTGTTACATGGACCACGGAAACGGGGTGACTGACGGAAATCAAATTTAAAACTGTGCTAAACATTAAATTAAATACGAGATAATTTTTTTTCAAATTCTGATAAGCTGGCAAAAACAAGTGAAAGCAATAAACAAATATGTATTATACAGAGTTACTCAACTCATACGTGAGAGCTATTTATATATCAACGTAGTCGACACCGATAGTGATGGTGCGTACATATTTGTTGCAACTGGGCATCAGCTTTTCTTACCCTCATCATAGCACGTTGCCGCTTGGAGTAGAGTTCCTCAAATGGATCCTGGGGGACAACAATTACTGCAGCAATGTACTGTAAAATCCTTAAACGCTTACGAAGAGCAATAAAAAACAAAAAGATAGGCATGTTGTCATCAAGCATTGTTCTTTTTCATTATAACGCACGACCTCATACAGTAAAATCAATAGGAACTGCCTAAAAAATTCGGGAGTTGTTCGAGTACCCACCCTACAGCCCGGAGTTAGTACCAAGTAACTTCCATTTGTTCACCAAGATTAAAAAATGTTGGAAAAGCAGCGGTTGAACAGTAACTAAGAGCTAGAAACCCGTGTACAATGACATTGGCTGACAATCCAGGCTGTAACGCCTTACGAGAAAAGCATAGAAACGCTGGTACACGTTACTACAAATGCCTCAGTATCAGTAGCGACTACGTTGAAAAATAGCGCTCACATATGTGAGTAACTCTTGTATATAATCAAACCTTTCTTATCTCCCTCATTCGTTTTTGCCAGCAAATATAGCCCTCGTATATTTAAATAATTATTCATACTTTAATTGATTAATATTTTAATGTTTATTACTATAGTAAATTATTGAATAATCATATAATTATAGCTATTATTCATGAGGAGGTTTACGACACGAGCCAAGGGAAAAATGGGGCATGTCATATCAGACAGCGGTATTTGACAAAATACAAATAATATTGTCAATCAACAAAAAGCCAAAACTTGTTTGTTTCAAATCAAATCAATTTTCCAGGTTATATCTATCACTGTTTATAAATTTTATTTATAATTTTGAAAATTTCAAAATTTCAAAATATAAAAATTGTGTTCAATGTGGTTTAATTTATAATGCAAGAAATGACAGAACTGAGAGGTAATCCGTATTATGCCCGCACCATACTCGTGTTCAATGCACTTAACTCAAAAACGGTATTATGTAATTAACTATTATAAAAATCAGAATGAAGATTATATAAATTGATACGATATAGTTGTAGCTGTATAATATTTACGCATTAAAGTCAATGGTTAATTATTAATCCCTTGTGATTAATGATTAATCGTTGCATGTATGATAATATTGTTGTGGACAATAGTATATTTCAAACCCAGGTAAGAAAATGCTCTCTTGCAGACTGCGGGCAGTTTTAATTGGTCTGCAAAGGCACTTTCTTGGCAAGGTTGGAATACTATTTTTCCGCAGAATTTTGTTGTAAAAAGGAAAAAAGATTTATATTTCTGACAGACAAATAAGGCGGCATTGATTTTGACACTTGAGAAACATCAAAATCAGCTTCTCAAATGTCATAAAAATCGCATGATTTATATTCATTCTCTCCTAGGTGAGAAAAGAGAACTTTCTCGCCTCAATTGAGGTGCTCACAGCCTACATTTCTAACCGGTTGTCTAAAAAACATTTTTTTCAATCAAATTGATATTATTATATTTATTGCACACACAGGATACAGCTTGACAGAGCACTTTTAGGTTATAATATGACAGCAATGGCATGGACCTAGTAAATTAGTAAGTTTGAAAAGTTAGGACGAGTCCAACACCTGGATGAGTGACCGCATAGCCCCGCCTACCGGTACCATTCGCCATTGGGAAACAATGGCGCTCTAGATATCGGAGGGAAAATTGTAGGTAACTAGACTTAATTCAACACTCACATGCTTCCTATATAATATAAACAATGAAGGGCGTCGAGGTCGATGGTCAATTGAGTACAACCCAAATATAAATACTATACATTTGTGCATGAGTAACAAGTACAACCATCGTAACGTTTTATCTCTGTTATACTTTTAATTTTGCGTCTTTGCAAAATTTCCATGATTAGAAGACGTACGTTTGTCTGTTTATAAGTTTTTGCAATATTATATAAGATAAGTGTCAACATTTTTTATTATTTACGATTATGTATCGTTATAAAAATTCAAATAACACTTAAAATTGCAGCACCAGTGCTTTATAAATAAAAAAAACCTTGGGCAATGTCCATTATAGGTATATTGCTATAACATAAAACAAAATAAATATAAAGATTGTAATACCTATGTTATTAAAATATAAATATTGACGTTAGAATCTTATGTTAATAACATATTTCACAACTTAATTCCATAATAAATTTAAATTTGGAAATGGCTTCTAGACCAGATTTCTTCAAACCTAAAAATTCTTTAACTGATAACTGAATTTATTGACCGCATTTAATGAATACTGTTGTAATTATAAAATTGGTCAGCTTGAACATATAAAAGTGCATGAGATGGCAAATTAACAATGATAAAACACAGTAAATGTGATAAAATGAAAGAATGTTGATTAAATATTGTTTATTTTTAAATATCTTCAATAGTGTAGTAAAATATAGTTCAGTTTACAAGTGAACAACATAAAGATTATATTTGATGAAAAATAAATAATGCATGTAAAATAAAATATAAAATGAAAAACATTACTTTCCATAATGCCAGATATATGTATATGTAATATTTTATTATGCTACAGAAACAAAAAAACAATTACAATAATTTTTCATAACAACACAGCCATAAAAGTCTACCTCATTTCAATAACTATAAATTTAGCTAAAAAAATCGTTCTAGAACATACATTTTGGGATCTGGCCATCATAAAAACCATCCAAAAATTTTATCTAATCAATCCGTCTCTAGATATAAAAATTGTTGTTTTAATATTAAAACAAAATGCGTTATTTCTCATATTAGAAAGCAATCAGATCAACTATTATTAATAAAAATAGTATTTTTGTGCCTATTTTAAAAGGCTTATACTGTGCTTATATTTCTGCAATTGTTTTTATACTTTAAATATACTTGTGTAAATAATACATAAACAAAAAATATTAGAATATAACATATGAGTATAAGAATATAACAAAAAGTTACTTTCAAAATAAACATATAACATAACTATAGTTTCTATTCAGAGAGTAACTCGGTATACAAAATGTAATGGATACACAATCTAGTCTATGTTCTAAAAACAACACAATTTTTTTTGTCGATGAACAAAACAATTGATTCTCAGAGTGTTTAAAGAAAAAGGCTACAATACAAATAAAACTGTACAATTAATTACATAGAGAATGCATTGGAACATAAGAAAAAAGTCGCTGTAAATAGCATATTTGCAGTTATTTTAGTGCATATGCAACAATACTTATTAGATATTAATATAATCTATTAAGACTACATTAAATAATATGTTAGTATTTTAAATATAAGCAATGAGAGTCCAAATGCATTCCAAGCCACATTTGATAATACAAAGCCTATTCTCATTCTTAATATCTAATTAGTTACGACATTGAAATGATTGTAATTAATGAAGTAGCCTCTTTCTATAAGCACAAGATAATTAATGTAGTTGACGTAATTTAAAAATATAAAAATAGCGAAGAATTTATTTGAAAATGGATTGACCACAAAATATTATAAAGAGCACATAATCACAGTTTCGAATAGCACCAAATTGAAAATTTGGCTTTTATTACTCCTGTTAATATATTTATATATATATTTATTTATATATTTATACAATAATTACATAATTTACAAATCTTCAATAAATATAATTTTTTATATACGGCCAATAGGTTTGCTCAAACAACATAATATTAACAGTATTTTTCAATGCGTTGAATCTCATTAATTCTATTTATACACATTGTGTATGTGTGTGTGTGTGTATATATTCCTATAATAAAAGAAACAGATAAGCAGACGTAGACAAAGATGAAGTGAATACAAAAAGGTGATATAAAATTAAAAACCAGAAAATGGAACTATTGGGGAGGATCAGGTGTACCACTATGATTACCATTAATTGGTCCTTTCGGAATTTGCTGCTTTAGGAAACTATTTTCTGTTTCTAGCTGCTGAATTTTTTCCATTAATTCAGCTATTTTTTCTTTCAGAACCTCTACTTCTTCTCTTACGGTATACATTAAATGACTTTTTACCAGATCCATAGCTTGTTCGATTTTGTTATCTATTGCATTGACTACGGGATTTGCTTTAGCTGGATCATCACCAGATAAATTTTCATTTTCGGGGTTTGCTTCATTTCCGTCTCCTTGTGTTTCACTATTTTCTGCAGCTGCCGGTATACTGTTAACACTGGCCACAAATTGCGGATTTGTGTAGACATTCGTTGGTAAATTGGGGTCGTAATTGGGAGGAGTACCTATTGGTATTTGTGATAAATTCGCACTTATTGCAGATTGCAATGGTATTGTTACTGTTGGTACGGGATTAACACTGGCCGGCACTTGATTTATTGTTGTTGCTAACTGATTAACACTTTGCGCGCTTACCACTGGAAGCGGTGGAACGGTTGAAACCACTTGTGTGATGTTTTGTTGTGTAATTGATGACGATTGGTATGCTGGATTTTGCTGTACTTGATTATACTGATTCTGCACATTTACTTGGGATTGTGGTAATGAATTGCTTGGCACAATGGCTGCTTGAATGGCTGAGTTTAATGGAGTTGATGGTATATTTGAATTTAAAATAACATTTTTAGCTACTTGAGTTGGCAAACTACTCGCTACCACCTGAGGTTCACTAGGAGGTGGGTAGGCATGACCATTGACCATGGGCTGTGCTCCTGATGGTGGACCAGCGTATGTCTGGCTTTGTTGAAAATTAGGTGGTAGTTGGGGATTCACATTTTGAGTAGTCGGTACAAAAGCACTGCTTTGATTTTGAATGAGATTCGAGGGTACATAGGGCATATTTGTATAGCTAGTGTAAGCACCACTATGGGGAACTACATTTGCGGGGAAGTAGGGTTGATTGGCATTTATAAATTGGGGTTGAATTGCATTAGGTTGCACAGGCATTTGTTGCATATTTGTTACATTCTGAGCAGGATAAAAATACTGAGATTGTGGCATCATTTGTGATGGATAAAATTGGGGTGGGTTAGTAAATGCACCTTGCACCAGCATTTGTTGAAAGTGCTGTTGTGGTAAACTTTGCGTCTGCATGTACATACTATTTCCACCCATCTGAATATTTGTCGATGATTGAGATGTTTTAGACTGTGTCGTAGTGGGAGGAGGATTTTCGTCAACATAATCCATACATTTCCACCGTCCTCTTCGAAATGGTTCTAAACTAGCTATTTTCACTACTTTAAAGCGGTCATTCCGACTTGGTGTTGAATGCATGTCTTTATTATCACCTTCACTTTTTGCTGTTGTTTCCACTAATGTGTCTGTAGATGATGTCGTTGTTTCAGATGGAACATCACTGCTCATAATAGCAACACCATATTGAGGACTTGTGGGTATCACATTGGTTCCATTTGTCGTCTGAATTGTTGATTCTTGAACGGAAGTTGTCGGATCTTCAGTCTGTTGCGGATCAGCGCTTTTCACATTTTCTGTAGCTTCTGCATTTGCCGTGGCCGAATCTGGACCTACGGAATGCAACGGTTAGATTATTATATAACCTGACTTTATGGTACCCACTTGTCACTCAATACGGCTGCTTCTTAACCAAATTGAAACCCATTTTTCATAATACAAAATAATGCACAATATTCAATCCCACCCATTAAATTTCAAATCAATTAATTCGATATTAGTTCATTTTATTATGAATCATAAAACTAGCACAATCAGCAGCTACTAATGAAATGAGGCAGTCGACTTTTATCAGTATATATGTGTATGTATAAATATAGAATTAAAAATACTTCTTCCAAGAATAACAAACACATAATATATAAACATACTAATAAAAGATAAGAAATATAATATGAGTGAGTGTGTGTGTGCG
>JARJEC010054768.1:0-10856 GCA_030264575.1 Tachinus sp. AB-2021 | reverse complement strand
ATTATTTTATATTTAAAGATGAGAAAGTTTTTTTTTTAATATTATTAATTAACGTAGATAAAATTTTCTGAACAAATTAAAAAGTGCAATTTTTTATTATTTCTATATATATATATATAGAAATAATAAAAAATTGCATATATATATATATATATATATATATATATATATATATGTTTAACGAATCTTATAACTTTTTAAATTTTTTATAATTTTTTGTTTAGCTCAATAAAGTTTGCATTATTAAAGTTTTAATCAATCGTTTTGTATTAATTGTTAAATTAATCATTAATCAATAAAACATTACATAATACCACGCATATAATACTTGAAGGTGCAATTTTGCTGAACCAATCGTGTTTAAACAAAAAGCTTACAACACAGTTCCTATGTTTAATCAAAACGACAATGAATAATAACAATATTGTTTTTATTTATATACTCCGTCTCGTTAGTTGATTATGAAAGAATTATAAAATGCTATAATTATATTTCGAATCCAAACAATATGCATGGGCAAGGCTGTTGAATATTGTTGTTATTGAACATTAACATAATATTTATAATTATATTTAATACGATTAATCAACCGCGTCATTATTTTTGTGAGAGTATTTAATTTTAATTTTAAGCATATTATTCAAAATTATTTTTTACTAATATTTTATCACGTAAGTGATACAATGCATTTAGAAAACGTCGCGATTTTTATCGCGCGGGACACGCGACAGAAACGCGCTGCATGAAAGGGGCCTTAGGCTATCGTTACGTCGCACGCTCTATTCGACAGTATATTCTGCATTACAAACATAATGCATTTTACCTATACTTAATACGAATAGAAAAACGTGCATTATAAAAAAGAAATCTTGATGATTGTCTTGGGACCATTAACACAAAGCTTCTGTAGCGTATATGTATGTCACTTCGAGAAAAAGACCAACAGTGTCAAGCATGGGAAATTACAGAATTTATAAAATTAATAACTTTTTGTAATTTAGTTTCTATAGAAACGGTAATTTTACTATATGCTATTGTTATTTCTTGTTGTGCAATTCCATTCTATGCGCCCACAGAGTCAAATTATTCGTGAGATTTTATTTTTAGCGATTGCAACATTCCCGGAGTAAAACTAAAATTGCCACTAATCTTCCTGCAAAATAAACGTATATTATTATTAGGAAGTGGTCCAAAGTTAGTGGCTCAGTTTCAATTTCTATGGCTTCTGAAATTGTATACAACACATTTGTCAATTTTTTAATTAATTCAACATCTACGTATTTTAAAATTTGTTTAGTTAAACATTGCAGAATGAGATAAAAAAAAACAATCTTATTCCAGTTAATACAAATTCAATTATTTTGATTGTATAACATTGATATAGCTATCGTTTTTTATTCTATTTAAAAATAATAAGAATATGTTCTTGGAATTATCGTTCGTTGTTATTTCTGATATATTAAGTGAAACGGCTAACGGCTCGTTAGAACGTCAGTTGCTATAGTCACCTGGTAGTGACAAAAATGGCAAGCTAGTTACAATATTTAACGAACAAAATTGCACAACTTTCCTATGAATTTTGATGTTTAACATCTACCAGGCGTTCCACGATTGCTTACTACCTATTTTTATAATAATCTGTATATAAATGATCAAGAATTGAATAGACGGGATTTTCAAATTTTTCTCTAGTTTATCTGTTTGTGAGAGGTTGTAGAATTGGTTTACGCACCTTAGGAATTTCCCTGTTAAATTTTTAATGTTCAATTATTATCTCTTTTAATTATTTAAGAAAGTATAAGAAAAAGTGTAAAGATGTTTGTAAAGAAATAATACTGTATAAAACCATATCATTATTATTTTCTTAATTTTCATAGAAAAAGAACATCGAGAAAATGTAAACTGCTATTTTAGCAAAAATAGGTGTTGCATTGGAATTGTTGAATCAAACAACCGTTGATCGTTAGCTTGCATGTTCGCATCTGAAATAATAATTAAAAGTTTTTTAAGTAATTCTACTTAAAATTATGTATTTGTTAAGGGGGGGAAATTGTTACTTAAATCTTGTGTCCAGTATTTCTCGAAAACTAGTGAAAATAATTCTATTTTATTTTCCGTATTAATACGAGTATAATTACAGCTTTTCAATGAAGAAGTTTTGTTAAAATATAATAATAAATAAGTAATTTTTTAAAATTGCTCAATAATTTTTAATCTTCTTCATTGGAAAGTTACATATAAGAAAATAATAATCATAAAATTATTATTTGATTGCCCTAAAAGCTGGATGTTAAATGAAGATTTTTATGACTTAGACAATACTCCGGACGCTCAACCCAAAAAAATCTCGGAATTTTACAATATTAATGTTTTAACAGTTGTATCAAAATCAATATTACACACATAAAGTAAGCATTATATAATTTTTTCCTATAGACGTTGGTGATATATTAACACTTGAATGTATAAGTTAAATATTTGCAAGTTGTGTTTAATTAAATTAAATTTTGGTTTTCTTTATAATGTAGTAATTTTACTACTCAATATGTTTATAAGAAAATATTTGGTTCAATTTATTGCAATCTTGGTTAAATTTAGAAGCTTTCCCTAAAGCAAATATAATGCATAACAAGTATTTACAAATAACAATAATTTTTTGTTTGTTTCGCTTATGAACATATTATTATAAAAACCCCATCTAGGGGATATTAATTTTTATGTCCTACCACAAGTTATATATGGTTGCCTATTAATTTCGCCAATCAAAAATATGCGAGTTATGCGCTCCCTGTGAATAAAAGCCAAACCCTACAAGTGGTACAAAATAACAGTTTTGAAGCTCGAAACGCAATTCAGTACCAGTACCAGTACAATTCAAGACAAAAAAGTACCATTTTTAATGCCACGGTAGTTAACAAAACATATAAAAATAATTTTTAGGAAGCAGTTTGCACAAAAACTATTTTGTAACTGGTGATAAAAAATTCAATACCAGTTGTGAAACTAAACATATAATTCAAAAACAGGAAAATTTGATTGTTGGGCAGGGAATGGTTAATAAAAGAAAACAAAAATAACTTAAAGTGTTTTATGGTTACTGTCCAAATAGCAATTTTGATGCATTAAAATGCAATTTAAAAGGAGAAAATGTTTATTTCAAAGTCCAGAATAGTTGATAAAACATCTAAAACTAATTTAGCTGATGTAGATATTAATCTGCACAAAGGCTTTGATAAATTCAAAATTCAAAGATCAAAATGCATTTCAAAAGAAAAAAAATTGATTTTAAAGCCTAGAATAAAGAAACGTCTTGTAAAAATAGTTTGAAGATGCTGAAGTGATCAAATTTTTCAATTGTTTAATATTTGATGCTTACGACCAATTACAATACAGGCACAAAAAGTAATTTTGAAGCATGATATAAGAATTTTAAGCTTAGAATCTATTACCAAAGCACTTATAAAGAATTTGTAGACCACAATGACGTTAAGTGTTTTGTGATTGATATTTAATAATACCAATTTAAAGCTGTTTTAAAGCTCCATAGACAAAATTAAGACAAAATGACTATAATTTGAAATTGGGATCAGCTTGAAAAATACAGAAAAATAAAATCCAAGTAAAAAAATATCCAAGACTTTAACTGTTTTGCTACGGGTGTTCAAAAATTGCATTTTTTCTAATTTTATTATAGCTAAAAATCAAGTTAAAAGCGGAAAAACTGTATTTTTAGGCTCTTTCAGACCGGGGCAAGTTATTTGCTGTAACGGCAATAATTTGTTGTTATGTATTTCCTTGGAATTTTATTACAACAAATTATTGGTTTCCCACTTCAAAAAATAATTTGCTCCGCTCCAAGGGAGCCTTTATTTTTTAGAATTATTACAAAATATCTAAAATTAATATTTGCTGAATAAATAATTTAAAGGAATCATTTTTTTTTGTATTGGTACCCAAATATATAATTTTTGACCAGATTGGAAGCTCCAAAAACATTTTAAAGACAAAAGACCCAACTCTCAACCGGGTAGGTATTGTTTTTGCTCCCCAAGCCTAGTTGCCAATTCTACATTGCCAAGTCTTCTTTGTCGCTCCCTCGTTACGGCAATGTAAATAGTATTGCTATGCTCTCCTGTTTGAAACAGGGAGTAAGAGCGAGAGGTGGATACATCGTTCCACAGGTATCTCCTTCTATCATTAAATCATGTTATTTTTTGCAAAGGCCGCTTACTATACCATTCCAGTACAATTCAATGGAACTTACATCATGCAACTCCTTTATAATTATTTTTATAACGTCTTTTGTTTTGCCATCCACTTTTACCTTACCTTTTAACTTTACCTTTTACCATTTAATATTTTTACTTGTTTTTTTTTTAATTCGGCAGTGTCAGTTTTGCAATCAAAGCGGCAAAATTGCTTCGTTTGACTACATTTATCGCACGCGTAACACTTCCAGTTTTATTTATATTTTATTTTTTAAATTGATTCCTGTATTTATTATTCCAGAATATGCAAGAAGCGTCCTTGCGTCTTTTACGTTTTTGTTTTTACTCTGCTGTTGAGTTACGATTAATTTATCATTCATTATCCCAGGCGAACCCTCAAAAATAATGGATAATGAATGAAATGTTGATTTAATTAATTAGAAACGTAATACATCTTGTAATAGGTATTAATAATATAATAATAATCGTTTATTTGCCAAATATATACAAAGTAGTGCCATAGATAATAAATTTTTAGAATAAATACATATATGTAGAATAAATAAATAGAAAAAACGTAAAAATTAAATACACCAAAATGTATACATGAAACACATCATAAAAGTAAGGTATCATCAAAAAACTTCTATAAATTAATAAGTTTTATTAAATAATATAGTTTTTTCTCATTCTTAAATTTATTATAACTATTTTTGGCATTAAATGTTTTGGAAGATTGTTGATGACGCATCGCAGTAATGAGAATTTTTATATTTTGAGATTATTTATATAAATGTCATCAAATTGTCTTGTATTATGATTATGAGTTGAGAATTTGAAAATAAAAGCGGTCTCAACACTATCAAGTCAAAAATACATAAACAATAAATAAAAGTTACAAAGTTACAAAAGTTACTTCTATACCCATAATTTTAAACTTTTATTTTTTGTTGTTCTATTATTATTTTCAGTCAATTTTATTTTCCTTTTTAAGTGTATCTTTATACAAAATCATATTTATTTTACATTTTTATTTTCAATGGTACTCTCAAATTTTAATAAACAATTTTTGTCATGGCTCTTTTTATATTTTTATTAGAAACTATAACAAAATACGTATGAATTATTTTATTAAACAACTTTTTAAATTGATTTAAAATAAACAAAATTATTTGAATAAAAGTTTTTTTTTATTTTCAACGTAGAAATTGATTTTATACAAATATTTAAGAAAACCAAGTCGACATTGAAAAAACAATAGAACGTCAAAAAGTACAAATTTCAAAAATCCCCTTAAATTAAGTTGTTTATTTTTTTATGATTAGTTTTTTAGATAAAAATTCAAAACGCTTATGTGGCCCATCATGTATATCTGGCAGTTGTCTTTTCGTGATAATTTGACAAATCATTTTCTATACCATAATTCTTACTGCTGTTTTATTCTCACATTTAAATTTCAAAATTGGTAAAATAATTTATCAAAACACAATGCGATTTTTTAAAATAAATTGCGCAAAGAAATAATGTATCAGTTTCATAATAGAAATCTTATCGCTCTCTGCAATGTCTGATAATACTGACAGTTTTATTAATCATGACATTTAACACCAACTTCGTTGTAATAATAATGGAGTATATAACAAAGTAATGCTAATTAGCTTCTTGAAATGAGAATTTTCTTTGGAATTGGTCGCAACGCAATATTTTGCATGATTTAACAACCGTCAGGTGATTGAGATGATCGCGGTTCATGCAGTTAACAACTCTTTTGTTTTTACTTTTATTTTTGAAAAGGTGTACAAAAAGGCCGCCGTTTTTCAGATTCCATTCGATAGTGTAACTGTAACGAACGTGTCAAGTTGATCGCTACATTGAGTCGCTATGCATTTACAGCACGAACTATGCATCTTTCTAAATATATATCCACACTTATAGACCTCCCTAAATACTATAAATGTCACCATCTATTATTTACACGCACAAATTAGTCCCTAGTTTACCTAAATCCTGCAAAAATTATTACCAGCTGATGGGTTCTTACAATGCGCCTTCGCTTGTAACTCGACACCTTGTTTTGCAGCGAATACTAAAAACGCAAGGACCTTGTTAATTGATACCATCTCATTTAATCGAGCGTGTAATTAGTTAGATGCCTACGTAATTAGTGCGCCGGCTTCTTTTTTTCACCCTCGGGGCCCAATTAACCCGACATAATACATGTAGTAAGAGCTAATGTTTATGGGTATAACTGTTACACCCTCTCATTGGCGCTAATGGAGCTTGATATCATACACGTGCCGATTAGCGTACATTCAGGAAGGCAATACACCTTCTAGAGTATCATAACCGGTTCTCCTCAGAACATCATATATCTCCATTATTTTTCAAGCATATTTAGTAAATTAATAAAATTGTTTAACTAACCATTGTGCAATCTGCTTTATTCATTAATAGTTTTATATACTAAAAACTTTAAAAATTGCTTTAATAATTTAAATTACAATTCTCCAACACTATCGCTGGAAAATTTATTACCGTTGATGTTGTATAATAAAATTCCATCAATATGAATAAGCTGTAATAAATTCAGTTTGTCAATTGACATGATTTTACAAAATAATTAAATATTAATATTTATATAATTTTGTTAAAAAATAAACTTATTTTTCATTCAAATGCAAGGTAAAATAACAACGTTAATAATTTCATAACGTAGTTAGGTTTAAATAGAGTTTTATTGCGTTTATAAATATAGCTACTTATTATGATGAATGAATGCATTTTGCTGGTGCTGATTTAGAACATAAATATCAAACACATGCACCATTTTGAATGTATTAATAATTCCAATATAATTTTTAAAAATTAAATAAAAAATAAGCATAGAAATAACTTTATTATTATCAAATAAGTACAATTTTGTTTTGCACAAAAAACTATATATAAAATTATACAAACTTAATTTATATAGTTTTATTGTCACAGATATAAACTGGACATATGTATAAGTATTTTGATGTTTTGTAAATGTTGAGAGAAAAATGTTGTAAAATTTTGAGACAATTTTGTGAAATTGCCAAAAAGTCTGCACCTTAGTCGAAACTCTTTTTATACTTATGCATTTTTCAGAACTTCTTATCCATTTAGCCTCATTCACTTAACTAAAAAACTGAGCATTTAAAAATAGTCAAAATTTGAAATGCGATATTTATAAAAAATACACAATTATTTGGTTTTTTTATTGTAAATTAATTATGATTTATTAAAGAAGCTTATTTTTGTAAAAAAAAATGTTTCTAGTTTTAGTATATCAAGGTAAGCCACGTTATATAAAATTTTTTAAAGTTTCAAATCTTTATATGCGAAGTTTTTATAAACTTACAATTAAAAGAATC
The DNA here is from genome assembly GCA_030264575.1 of Tachinus sp. AB-2021. Taxonomy (NCBI): domain Eukaryota; kingdom Metazoa; phylum Arthropoda; class Insecta; order Coleoptera; family Staphylinidae; genus Tachinus; species Tachinus sp. AB-2021. Next base: position 3,253 of record JARJEC010054768.1, on the reverse strand, counting down.
GGTGAAAGTTTCAGTTTTTTATATTTTTTATTACTTACTAATATCAAATATTATTAATTGAGAATATACAAAAAGTAAACAAAATAAATAAAAAATAACTGCGAAACAAAATTAACTAAAACAAATATGCAATAATAACGATAAAAGAGATAATAATTCTAGTAACTAAAAAATTGTGAAAGAAACTTATTTTTAACTAAATTTTTGCGGACGCGCATGCACATAATACATCACAGTAAAATGAGCAAAAACATTATAATTCAAAATTAATTTATAGTTACGAGCCACGTTGTTTAATGTCAGATACTTGCAGCACAACTGATATTGAGATATGCTCACTCTGTATACTACTCCGTGGAAAATTAAGACATAAAACATTAAACCCAACTGGAACCAATCGCAAGAGCAGGTGGAACTAATATCCCTCTTTAGATACAAAATAATAAATGTATCAACAATCATGTAAATTATATTACCAAGAAAACATTTGCTGTATTAAAATGTAGAAACTGTTACATACTGAAACTCAGTTATTACTTAGGATTGTAGATTATATATATATATATATATATATATATATATATATATATATCTAAGTTTCCAGATTATGAAACTAAAAACATTTTCTATTACAGCATATACTCATATTTTTAATACATATAAAATAAACAAAAAAGTTAAATCGTAAAAACTGGAAAATATCAAGCATTAAAACTAAAAAAAAATATTTATTTTCTTAAAGGCAAAAAAAAATAATAGGGCGATTTAATTAATTTTTATGGTATTCCAAAGTCACATTAAAATAAATTAAAAAAAGGTTTTTTTCTGTAAATAATTTTTTTCTCAAAAACAGATATAGTCGATTTTGTTGTTAAACGGCTAATTTTTACATTTTTACATATAACGTTTTTTATTTATTTGAGAGCTTGGTCTTAAAACTAAAATTTTTAAAAATAATGTGGACCTTAAATAATTTCTCTTTTTTCAAAAGTCAAAAAATATAAATAATTTATTACAGATTTTTAATTTTAGTTATAATTTAATTTTTCTTGGTGCAAACAAAATAGTGAAATCTTTATTCTGCTTATTAATAAAATTTATGTTTTAAATAATATCAGCGGATAAATAGAATTTCTTAAGCGCATTTGCGCATGGAAAATTGAAGCAAATCATACGTTTCTTCAATACATAACATAATTTAAAGTCAATTTTATTGTTTTCAGCGATAGTTCCGCCCACCTCAAGCTACACCAGCACGACATCCCAATCATCAGAACCCACTGAAGAGCCCCGAACAATAAGCAGCTCTAGACAATCCCCCAAACCATCCTCAACCAACAATAACCAAACCAAACCCCCTTATTCATACGTCGCATTGATAGCGATGGCCATACAATCGTCCCACCTGAAACGAGCGACTCTCTCAGAAATATACGCTTACATAACATCAAAATTCCCGTATTTCGAGCGCAACAAGAAGGGTTGGCAAAATTCCATTAGGCATAATCTAAGTTTAAACGAATGTTTTGTGAAAGTGCCACGTGAGGGTGGCGGTGAAAGGAAAGGAAATTATTGGACACTGGATCCCCAGTACGATGACATGTTCGAGAACGGTAATTATAGGAGGAGGAGGCGCATGAAGAGGCCGTACAGAAACGCACAACCGTATACGAAGGCTTTGTTCGGGGATACCTTTTCGCCGCACGGGTTACCATTAGCCAGAAACATTTTTTCCACGTCCTCGTACCCACCTGCATATTCAAGATATGACACAAGCTCGTGGTTGCATGGTAAGTTAATATTGTAAAATTATATAATAAATTATCATGTAACAAAATTCTATGAGCAAATTTTATTTCAAATCAACTTGAACTATTGGTTTCGCATTTTCAATTTAACACAGCATTAATTTTAATATATATTTCTTAGTATCTACAGTAATTCTGGCAATAATTCATATTAAATTAGTTACAATTAATTAAAACCAATTTTTAAGATATTCCAAGCAGAAACATTAAAATTATGTTTATCAATTAATATTTACTCTCACATAAAATTATTTATTATAAAATCAAAAATATTTTTTCGGTTCCTACAAATAATTTTATGTACTTTTGAATGGGGAATTTGTTCTATTAGTCATAGAAATCGCTACATTCTACATTTAAATAGAGTTAAAGTGCAAAAATGTATGTATTTTTATGACGCCAATTTAAATCTCGCTATACGGTTGTTATACCTGAAAATATTTAACAAGTAATATTTAGACTTTTTTAAATGAGTAAAAAAGTATAAAAAAGTAGAACCAACAAGTGTAAAATGATTTTTTTTCTTCTTTGACCAAATTTACTAAAAAATTAAATAAAGCAAAGAAAGTAATACTTTTATTATTGTCGTATTTTTATCCGTCTTATATTTATGCACAACCATCAAGCCACTTCTTACGGATACACAAGCCAATGCATACCAATGCACGCGTCCCCAATCCAACTCATTCCCATTCACTCATTGCTCCCATGAAATTATTTCATTTTTAACCTCTTCGCTCAATTTAAAAGTTATCACTTCAATAATAACTTGTATATTTTAATTTATTCGATCGTTTCTTCAAATAAAACTATATAAAAAACAATAATTGATATTTGCTTCGTTAATAGCTGTTATATAAGGTATCAAAAACGTTAGAAGTAAACTAACACAACAGAGCGACCGATGTTTGTTGCCCGTAGGCGTTATTTCGGTTAACGCCCGTATATATTCTTGGTAGAACGTCGCAATTGGCTTACGGGACGGATATAAAGAACACCATTATTTAATTAATCGTTTATTGTAAGCATGTCAATATGTTTTGTTAATTGGTTAAAAGAGAACAAAATACCAAAGTCCCATCTGGCTTTCTGCAAATATTCCAGTTATTGAAGTTACGTTCTGAGTCGACAAGTAGTATTGTAGTAGGTAGAGAGAACATATTTATGGTCTTTGGCATATGTTGATGTTAGTGATTGTTGCTGCAATAGCAAATGAAATGAAATGGATGTTTGAAACTTTTGAAATTTTTTTAGAAAGAAATGTATGTAGGTAAATATAAAGATAATGTTGTTTAGGAAATAGAGAATTTAAGATGGGAAGAGAACGCAAATGAGAAATAAAAACGTTTAAATTTTTGGGTAATGTTTGTGAGTTCAAATTAAAATGGGAATGAACATATTGTCTGTCTACAGGAGAAAGTGACCAATTTCAAAATTTTACATTT
>JARJEC010054752.1:0-13749 GCA_030264575.1 Tachinus sp. AB-2021 | reverse complement strand
TAAATAAATGCTGAAAATTCCCCTTTTGCTTGAACACATGCTTCATAACGACACTCTAAAGAGTTTTTAACGCGATTAATAAAATCCGGATTGACAGCGTTATTTATTCTGAACAACAACAAAACTCCTCTTGTGGGATTGCGATTTCCTCTTGCCCATAAAAATCCGGAAACCCTGGTTGCTAAGAGGTAACTGAACCGCGATTGCCAATCTATTTATTTCTAAAATAGCGATTTAACCACAATAAGCACTCTGTTACTATTATTCCCTGGCAGAGCAGCATCATTCTGGTACCACACAACGTGAAATTGTGATTTTTAAGTTTGATCAAAATTCATATTTTTGTTAGAAAATCAACAAACGAGAATAGTTGCTGATGAAAATACATAACGTTTCTAATTGTTAACACACTTTGTTGTGTCAAAAAAAATCACAAAAAATATTATTTACACCAATTTAGTGAATTTTTAAATTTTTTTATTTAATTAATTAAATCTGAAGAAAGCCGCCTTATTTATGTATACCTAATTTAATAAACGATTATCATGGCAATAATGCTTAGTTTACCAAATAAGGTATCAAGATAAAATCTATTTGTGATTTTTTCAATTATGATTCAATCAATGGTTAGATTTTCTTCTAAGTACTCTTTACATTTGCGTAGTTAACATTAGTTATTCGATGCATTTATTATATATAATAATTCATTAAATTTTATTGACTCGATTGGTATTGTTCAGATTTTATTGATTAATTAAATTTAAAAATTACTAAATTAGAATAAATAATATTTCGTGCATTTTTTTGCGTTTTCATTAAAGTATTATATTCGGACAATATTTTAATTATAAACTTACATAAAAAATAAATAAAAATCTAAAATTAAATTTTATTGCTATTTTATAAGTGTAAATCCGTAATTTTGAAGCATTGATGGTCTATATTTTAAAAAAATCTCTAAGTCCAAAGATAACAAAAAAACGACTGATCCGTCTATGGTGGCCCATCCTGTACATACTGCGTTTATTTTTATCATGCACCATAAATTATACAAAAATTCAAAACCATTAACAGCTAATGAAATTTTTATTATGTAAATCCCGATGATATATGATAAAACAAATGTATATGTTGACAACTGTTACACGAGTTATTTATTAGTAGTGTATTTACATGAGATAAATGCAAGCAATGCATAAATAATTGGATGAGACTTATTGTTGTCTCTTGCATTCAGCACAATTAGATTGCATTGAAAATACATTGTAGGGCCAATGTAATTCGTGCTCTGTGAACATTCCAATACACAAACTGGCTTACCTATACAGCCCAATACTCGTGACATATAACATTTTAACAATTTGTCAGGATATTCCTTAGTTCTTCATAAAATTTATCCAGCTCATGGTCCTCATTTGTGTGTATATTCCTATGATTCTTAGGTAATTTGCGTAATGCAGCTCAAGAAGCATACTGATCATTGAGTCGCAAATTTAGTTATATTCATTCAACAAAATAGTTAATTAAGGTATCATAATTATTGAATAATTACTACGCCATTTCGAAATAAATGCACCCAATTTTTGAAACATTTATTTCAAAATGGAGTAATGGCATAGTAATTATTTAATAATTACAGGTCTAACCTCGTTAATTCGTACTCGCTGGGGACCAAAAAATGTACGAATTATCGAGAAATACGAAATATTGAGGTTTTACTGCCGAGTCGGGAAAACGTAGTTTCCACTTGAGGTGCGGCGTTTGGAAGCTCGCGAACTAAATAAGCGTTAATAGCACCGACATCGCTAAAAATATGTTTAATTAGAATTTAACGAGGTTAGACCCACATATTTTAATTTCAACTTATGTACCATTTAAAAAATTTAAATTGTTACAGTTACAGTTAATAATTCACTAAAATGCTTTATTAATAAATATTTCACAAAAAATCTTGTACACATGCACATGTTTTTCTTAATAAAAATCAAACACAATTTCTAAATTATATATAAATATCTCATAGACCTCAATATTGCTTAAGGTATAATACACAAGAATTTAAATTATTTTAAAAACACATGAGGTGTAATCTATAACTAATTTTACAATAATTTTTGGGAAGATCAGTCCAATCAGTGTTTTACAAAAAAAAAATAGTAAAATGGAATTCTCTTAATGTATGACATACTTAAGTAAATTCCACTAATTCTAAAACGGATGTATTCAATTAGATGTTTTATATATTATAAACTTTTTGTACATAAAAATAAAAAATATTACTAATTTATATATTATTTGTAAAAAAACAAAATACTTTATCATTTTCATAAACGTTTTAATGTTCGCTTCTTATCTTTGAGAATCTTCTTTTTTTCTGCTGTTAACTTCTTGTCACCTGCATGTTTTTTAGCCATAGGACCCTCACTTGTTCCACATTTTGATAACTTTTGAGGCTATTAAAAAAGATTTGATGATAAAAAACAAATCATATTCAATATACCGTAAAAATTGCACATATAAAAAAACAAACTTGTCAAATTAAATAATATCTGTCAATATCACATTCAGGTTGAATACTAAAATCCGTCCAATGCTATAACTCGCATATATTTTATCCATTTTGTACGACACATAAAATTAAAGGAAATCTGGTTTTCTATCATCTCCGATGAAAGATTAGTTTCTCACATTTATTATTTTTTAGCAACGATAGTAATTTTTTATATTTTAAATGACAACCCCCATTTTGCATATTTTATTTTAATAGAGCTCGTATTTCTGTTTTCGAAAATGTATTACAAATACGACCTCACATAACAAAAATTTTGAGAGAAAAAAATTACTAAATGTCGTTATTAATGCAGCGTCAAGTTGGCTGTGATAGACAAATTAAAATACAAACGTCCAAAAGATTTTTGGAAATATTTAAAAAGTTTTACACTATCGGTTTACTAGAAACGTGGATTGATGAAAAGGGGTGGACGGATAAGAATGAAAGAAAATTGACCAACAGAATATAAATGGATATGCCAGCCAGAAACAAAAAAGAAAGAGCTATGGATGGAATAATCACAGGTGTAAGAAAAGAAATAGCACAAGATGAAGAAAAGAAAGTAAAAAATAAAATTATTTAAAACGGTAGTTTATATGAAAATGTTAATTTAGAGTACAAGTAACAAAAAAACGTGAGTGTGCTAGGAACACACACAGTATAAGTGAAACCTTTGATTAAATGGGTTATTTGTAAAAGGGAACATGTCACTATTTTTTCAGTCACTCACTCATTCACTCACTTACTACCTGTATACCCTCTACCCGTAATCTATTTACATTTTGCCTCACCGCTTTTTCGGACTCACAATATAAGTTTTCGCTTCAAAAATTACATAATTAAAAATTTAACAAGTTGTAATACAAAATTAGGTACTGCTTGGTGTGGTATTTTTTAAGCAAGGCTTAGAACAAAAACCAGTTATATATTATGAACACCAACATATGGTTTCCCTGCATTTGCCTTTTGTTGTCTCAAACTTCGCAACATTTTTGTAGTTTTGTTTTGTATGTAGTACGTGGAATTGCTTCATAACATATATTTGATTCAACATAATATAAGAATTAATTTATTATAAGTAAATTAATACAAATCCATTAGTTCCCCACATTCCTTCGAAGAAGGTATAGGATTTAGATAATGTAAGTTTTGATTATAAGCAACTCAAATGTGCACATTTTGTAATTTTACTGAACATAAGATTTGTATCATTGTATTAGAAGAGACAAAAAAATATAGTCAGGGTAGAAAACGTGCTACAAAGTATAAAGAGAGACTGAAATAGAGAAAAGAATATAAAATATTACAGGAATGTTTGAAAGAGAAAATGAAGGTAAAAAAGTAAAAAACTTTAGATAAATAGAGAAACAACTTTTTCTACAATTACTTGCGTATATCGAAAAACGATTCCTCATTTCGTTTTTAAACAGGAAATTGTCACATTCTGTAATACTTACAACAATTTTCATTCCATAACGGTTTTGGAATAGGGGTGCCACTTTATATTGTACTGGTATTAGTATGTGACAATAATTTTAAAACTTACTTCATTTAATAAATAATATGTTGTGTGTATATTATTTAACCCTTAAGACGGCTGGTAAAATAATCCTACACAACTGGCTGACGGTGGTACCCGAGTACTCCGTATATTTTAAATGCCTGTGAAAACAGATACCAAGAGAGAAATCAACATTAACGTATCAACAAGTGTAGCTGTCTAAGGTTTAAATATGTATAACTAACACAACTAAAAATACTGTAAAAATATCTCTGATTTTAATTTAATTAAAGACAAAGTAATATAAAAACTTTAAATGGCGTCACGGACATCAGATCAGTGTTGATATATAAAATGTTTTGTTTTAAATTTTAAACAAAATGTATGTATAAAATTAATTATTCAAAAAGAATGTTATATACAGATTGAGAATTCTTAAATCTCCCTCCTAAAACAAGCTAGGAATTTTACAATAGGCCCTATTCAATATTAAAATATACTATTAATAGGAATGGATATACAAGTGTAGAAGCAGAGAGAATGTGAACAAGTGGAAGATGTATATGGGATAAACTGTAGAGAGTTATAAATATGTACAAAGACAAGAAAGAAATACTTGAGTAAATGAATCTAGATACAACCGTATTGCTACTGAATTATAGAGGTGGCCACGCTACAATTTCACCTAGAAAGTCTAGAGAGTACACAATTTAATAAAGAAGATAATATATATTTCAAAGTTTAGATGTGGGAACCAGGAAAGAGTAATAAATTTTGAATGGATGAAGAAAAAAGTTTGCAAAATGTGGAAGGCAAAGTAAACCCTGTGTTAACTGAATGCAGCAAACTAAGAGAAGAGAAAACAGAAAGAAAGGAAGTACTAAAAAGTGATGGAAGACATGGAATAGAATGGATGACAACAGTTCAGAAAAAAAAACGATAAACTGTAATATATTATGATACAGAATCACGTTTAGTTGTATTGTATAAGAAATTGTTTTTATATAATGTGAACTGTAATTTCAAGGCCGAAAGACATGAAATAAACTTTATTATTATCCTAAATAAAAAGTTTACTTGGAATTTTTTTTTAAATTGAACAATGGTAGCTTTTACGATGTAATATTCCATTTTAATAAATAAAATAACTTTTTATATATCTTATCACGAAAAATATTTATTTAAAAAATATTTTAATTTTAGAGTGGTGCCTACTACTTATAAATAAAAATCCAAAATTAAATTTTATTGCTAAAAAACAAAATACGATGTAATAAATGTAAATCTGCATTTTAAGGGTGGTGTAATGGTGGCTCGCAACCCGCATGTGGCTCTTTAAGTGGTCAAATGTGGCTTAACTAATTAACAATGTTTGAATTTTGCCGAGGCAACACCAAAAAGAGATCATCAACAATAAATGTGAAACATGTGTATGTAGTAGTTCTGCGTTCGGACAACAAAAAAAGGAGGTAATCAATAATAAATGTTGAATATGTGGATGTAGTAGTTTTTGGTGTTGGTGTGCGGCTTCCAAGATTTTAAGGTACGTACGTAACTTTGACTCTTGTTGCAAAAAATCTAGCCACCCCTGGTCTATATAAACCTTGCACAACTCATATCTCTAAGTCTAAAGATAACGCCAAAAACGCCGATCCTTCTGGGGTGGACCACCTTATATATACCGAGTAACACAAGCCATAGTGAAAGCAGTTTTATTTTGTTAAAAAGAAATGTAATTTATACGAGTGTATATACATAAAAAATGCCATTTATTGTGATATTTGTGAAGTAGGTATCACTACTAGTTTTTCCGTAAACAACCCTATTTTTTGAATTTTAAATACTTTTCTTTTGTTATTTTGAATTAAATTGACAATTCGTTTCGATCGTCAATTTTTATCACAATGGCAACAAAAAAATCACTATTTTGATTTTTTATCTAGGTGGCTATGAATTGGTTCAAATTATTATAAAAACTTATTTAAAAAAATAATTTAGTTGTATATTACATTGCTTCCCAAAGCACGCGTTTGGTCAGAAAGCCGATTTTTATTTTTCTGAATGTAATAACACTTAACATTTTATCGGCTATTAACTTTTCTACTCGATTCATAGCCTATATATATATATAAGAATATATGACTCCGTTTCAAATTTGAAAGATGGCATCGTTTCCATAATAACGGGAAGTAATACTGACTTCACAAATATCACACTAAAAAAAAGGATTTTTTATGTATATGCTTTTTTTTCTAGCTTAATAAATGTCAACATAAAACAGCCTTCTCTAAGTCTTATGGCACCCTGTAACAATAAAAACAAATTGAATTATTTAATATTTGAAGGAATTGTATTTTATTGAAAAAGGAATGCAAGTATGTTAAACGACTAGTAGTAGCACCATACATAATTAATTTATAATAAAACTTAAGTCTTTTTTTGTAATTTTGAAGGAACACTGCTTTAAACTAACATTGCTCAAAATCATAAATTTGTACTTATACCCGCTTTGCTCCAACCCGTTCATTTGTCAGTATCCGATATTTTAAAATTTAATTTAGCATTTGTTCAAAAAATAGTCTACTATTTGATAAGTATTAAAAGCCTACTTTCTCAACAATTATTATTATTATTTCAACATAAGTTCTTTTTGACATTAAAAAAATATTTGCTTTGAAAATACAGTTGCCTTTAAGAAACCGCATTCATTCATTTTGGTTATAATTTAATGATAAAGTTATAATAAAAATAAATTCATAGTCTGTAGGAAACTAACCAAATATTTTAATAATCATCAATTCACTGGTTACTATTGAGAATACTTACTTGAGCATGTATTTCGGTCATCATTTTAGCTCTTTGTGAATAGTCATCATAATGTTCTAATAACAGTTTTCCAGCCTCTTCATTTAAAGCTGATTCGGCATTAGGCACAATTAGCAAGCACTTTATAGTCTGCAACACAAATTTTGCTATAATATACAATAGTACATACAAATTACATTACAAATATAGATATAACAAAAAAAAATTAGTGAAAATTGTTTAATCTTAGAAATACACTGTACAGAATTTGATAATTTTGAAAAACGCAATTTTCTTATTAATCCTTGATTACTTGGTATATTTGAAAAAAGAAAAATGGATTTTGAACTTTTTCCAAAGAATAAAATTTTCTGAGAAATGCATAATAAAAAAGTATCCCATATGGCGCACACTTTTTGGCGGTCACTCGTGTGATTTATAATAGGTGTAAAAAACTTCGCCACCTTATTTGGGACGTAATTTTAAGATAAAAATGTCATGTGCACATAGGTCATATACAGGCGGGTCCACCTAAGAAGGATCGGGCGTTTTTTGGCGTTATCCTTGGACTTAGCGATTTGAGTTTTGGAGAGTGTAATATTAAAGCTTCAAAATAAGATCGTGTTTTGTTTAATAGTAATAAAATTTAATTTTGAAATTTTAATTTTAAGTAGTATAACTTTATAATTAAAATAATTTAATAATTATTTATTTTAAACAAAAAGCCAAAAAATGCACATATTATTTATACTAATTTAGTAAATTTAAAATTTAATTAATTAATAAAATTTGAACAATACCAGACGCCTTATTAAATATTTTTTAGTTAATTATTATCACGGCAATAGAACATAGTTACCAAATAATAAATATCATACCAATAAGGTGTTGAGAATTTGTGGTTGGTTCATTCATGATTCAATCAATGGTTTAAATTTTGTGCCAGGCACCCTTTGTATTTTCGTAATTTACATTAGTTGTTCATGACTTTTATAATAGTTTATTAAATTCTATTAATTGAGGCTACCAGCTGCTTAATCAAATTTTATTAATTAATTAAATATAAAATTCACTAAAGAATTCACATAAGAATATTTTGTGCATTTTTTTGGCTTTTTTTGACGAAATTATACTAATTATGATTAAAATTTCAAAATTAAGTTTTATTACTAGGAAACAAAACACGATTTGATAATTGTAAATCAGCAATTTGAAACTTTAATGGTTTATTTCCCTTCCAAAACTTAAATCCTTAATGATAGCGCCTGATCCTTCTCAGGTGGTCTACCCTGTATATACAGGGTGTTTTAAAAAACCGTCCTAAGCTATAATTAGTATAACTGGTTTATTTTGAATGATAATAAAATATTTTCTTAATTAAAGTTGCTTTATTATTTAATACTTATTTATTCGAAGAAATATTTTGATAATTCTGCTTCCGATTTAACTGGAAGTAGCGCTAACTTTGTTAAATAAATTAAAATACTCCGTATATTTTATTATTATTAAAATGTTCATATAATAATCTTGCTTATAAAAATTTATTAAACTCATACACTTAAAATCAATATTTACCGAGGTATTGAAAGTGGGACTGTTTAGAATATTGTACTGCCAATATCTCAGTAGGTATTGACTTTAGACATATGTACCTAATAAACTTTTTGAAAGAAAATTATACAGGCATTTCAAAAATAATAAAATATACAAGGTATTTTACATAACAACGTTGACGCTACTTTTGGTTAAACTTGAAGCAGAATTGTCAAACTATTTCTTCTAATAAATAACTATTAAATAATAAAACAGTTATGATTAAGAAAATCTTGCTTTATAATTCAAAATAAATAAGTTATACTACTTACAGCTTAGGACGATTTTTCTAAACACCGGATGTCAACCTGATGAAACATGTACGGGCCTCATTTCTTTTTTTACTTACTAATATTTTGTTATACATTTTATTATAAAAATGTGAAAATGGCATTTCTAGTAGAAATTACACCAATTTTGTAATTTTTAAACACCCGATATATTTTTCCAATTTTTTATTTGTCCATTTTACGTCTAAATAGCAAATTTCAAAAGTTTTGGTAACATAACCTCTTTTAATATCTTTTTTCAAATCACAAAAAATTTATTATTTTTTTAATACTTGTTCAAAACAAATATTTTTGGTAGAAGCATTTTATAGCAAAAAAATTTCTTTTACGTGATGCCATGATCCGAAAAGGGTTTCATTGGAAAAAAGTTTACTTACTGTAATTATATTTATTGAAGATAATACACGTATAATATGTGACACTCAAGACAAAAATTGTAAACTCTATCTATTTTAAATATTCGTATCTTAGGTACGAGATACCGCACAATAGACTAGTTAGCAAAGTAAGAGGCACAAACCGCGACACTCCGAGCAGCTTCTTGCTTTGCAAGTTCTTGATTATCAACCACTCTCAACTCCTCCTTTGGGTGTTAAAAAGAAGTTTTGATAACGCAATTGTTAAAATGTCTGCTAGTTGTTTATTTGACAGAATATATGAGGGTGGCGTTGAATACCCTCATCGCACTTCTTACGTATAAAATGAAAACGGACCTCGATGTGTTTACTGCGCTTATGAAATTCAGGATTTTTGATTAATTTAATAGCTCCTTGATTATCAACGTTTAAACATGTTGGTGACCCCGTACTACCAATTTCCACCGGCTCTAATATCCGCCGAATCCACACAATTTCTTTAGTGCATTCACTAGCCGCAATGTAGCCTCTGTCGTAGAGCGAGCTACGATACGCTTCCTCTGTGACTGGAGACATCGGTCCAACGTTGCATGTCAGGACGTAGCCGCTTGTGGACCTCCTGGTGTCTGAATCTCCTGCGTAGTCGCTGACCAATAACGATGATAGTTTATTCGATTTGCTATCTCCAATGTAACGATTCCGTAATTCGTCGTCTCCTTTATATACTGAATAATCCTTTTGACTGCTGCCCAGTGCTCTATCTTTGGATTAGCTAGGTACCTACTCACGACCGCTACCGCATACATGATGTCTGGCTTTGAGACGCAGGTCGCAAACATAAATGACCCTACTGCTTCTCGGTAAGGAACAGCTTTTCCGACTACTTCACTGTCGATAAAGTCGATCAGACGTGTATTTGGTTCAACTGGAGTAATCATGGGCTTTGCATCTTCCAGTCTAAACTTTTCTACTACACGCACACACTACAAGATTTCCATTCCGACAAAATAATGCCCATCACCGATTGTAATGCTAAAATGTGCCTACAGTTTAGTTAACACATTTTCAATCGCTGCTTTAATTATTGATAAAAGAAGACCACCATCAACGTAAATCCGTAACACCATCAGTTGATCATCCACTTTGCCAATGTACAAGCACGGATCTGCATAGCTTGGCATAAATGAAAACTGATGTAATAAAGAAGTAAAACATTTGTTCCACTGTCTAGGAAACTGTTTTAACACATTGAGATTTTTAAAGTTTTTCTTAAGATTCACTATACGGCCGAGCTCATGCGGAACATGTTGGGACAGTCTTATATAAATTGCTGTCTTGACATCAAACTGACATAACTCCGAGTCTTCCCTCGCAGCCATTGTTAACATTACACTGACAGTTTCGTATTTGACAACCGGTACAAATGTCTCATTGTAGTCGATTCCCTCTCTTTGAGTAAATCCGCATGCTACCAAATGAATCTGTCGATTCATATTCTCCGCCACTCAATTCTGTTCAGGAGTATAAGGTGCAGTTGTTTCATGCATGATCGAGGCCCTTTTCAGCGAGAAAACTGCTCATTACTTTCACGTACTCTCTCACTTTATCGCTCCGTAGTACTTTTACTTTTCGCCCAGATTGAGTTCAATAAAGTTCAGCACTTTCTTGAAAAATCCGACTACAACTTAATTTTTCATTAATTAGACAAACGTCATATTTGTTGCGCATATAAATGTAACAAAATTTCCCCCAAAGCTTTTATTTGGCATGAAAGCGTTGACATCTGAATGTAAAAATTTACCAGCCGAGTAATTTCGCAGTTTTGCGTCTTTGAAAGGTTTCTTTGTCGATTTTGCAAACACACACTTTACAAAATATTTTTGCATCAGCACTAATTTTTAAGTTTATTTGGCCGCTCTTAGCCATTATACGCATACGATCTAGACGGGGATGCCCAAGTTTCACGTGCCATTTCATCAATTCATTTTCGATAGCACAGGAAGTTTCACAATTATTAGCCGATTTTAACTGTAGTTTGAGTAAGTTATTTTGTGTAAGCAAACCTTCAGGTACGTTTGTCCTTTAACGTCAAATCTGACACCACTGACTAGCATTACTACCGATGCTCCAGCTTTTACGCACAAGCCTGTACTTATCAAGTTTTTCCTTAATGTCAGTATGTATATTGAGTTTTTAAAATGCAAGAGACGCCGTTCACTTTCGCCAATGCTGCTAGTCGACCTCGCCCGCACGATCCAAGTTCATATTTCCCAGCCAATTTCGACCGCTCATGACATTCATTGACTTCCACAAACCATTATTTGTTATTAAACATATGGCTGCTTGCTCCGCTATCGCATAGAACTTTGTCGTCATGATCGCCGACTATAGCTCCTTCTTCAGCACTAAAACACATGTTTCCACTTGCAACGTCACTTGTGCTGCATGTTTTGTGTTTAGGGCAATCTAGCTTGAAGTGACATTTTTCGCCGTACTTATAGCAGGTAGCTTTATTTTTTTTTTCTGGCTGTTTTTGTTTACGTTGCCCTTAACTTCTGAGATCACTTGCCCTACGACCCTATGCAAACATAGCTTCAACCGTACACCTGGGATTGATGCAATCTACCTCGGAGAGTAGCAGTTTTTTAAGTTCAAATGCTAAATTTACCATGGAGAACTCACTTGGAAGATTATCCATAAGCCATTTTAACTGTACCCATGATAGTTTCTGTTAGCTTTCATTTTACTAGTCGCATCCACCCTCTCATATACTGAATTCAGTTTTGTCCGCATTCTATGTGATGTTTCGCATGACATGACAAATTTGTGTTGGTTGCTGTCAATTGCTGATAATATTGCAAGAGTGGCTTTCCCGTCGCGTTTATCTCAGGCGTCCTGCTCACCATCGTCCGGTCTCTCAACAATGCCTTCTACGTGGTTCAACAACTCATACACTTTGAAGTATTGCACCATACATTGCTTCCATAGAGGCCATTTGGGCAGGTAAGCTTAGCAAAATGCGATAATTCCAGTCTGTCTGCTGCCATGACGCAATTTTACACCACAACCTGAGTCTTGTCTTCTAACAATGACACACTAACACGTTTTTTTTTAACTTTTAATACACAATGATGATGAAGTGAACAGGTTGTTTATTTATAATATAAAAATACCGAACAGTTTGTTTATTATATCATAAATACAAACTGTTCGTTATACATAACCTTCGCCTGTAAGATGAATTGTTCAATTTGAAAATAAAAAAGGTCGCATAGTACCAAATAACAAATATCATGAAAAATAGTGTATGGAGAATTAAATCTATTTGTGATTGGTTCTTTTAAAATTGTATTTGTTTTTTCAATTACCTTTTAACTTTTTACGCTCTCCATGATTTGGTTAGCATCTTGCCTCACTGTGCGTCGGTAAACCTAAATAAGTCATTTTCAGCATACAAATTATTATTAAATGGCAAATGTCAAAAATTTATAATTGAAAATTTATAAAAATATATAATAATTTACTACCATCAAAATTATAAATGATTTTAAATGTTATTGTAATTTACAAATGTGTTAATTGAATAATAAAACTTGATCTCAAGTTAAGTTGATTCATTTTTGATAGTGCATACTTTGACATTTAGTGCATATTTTAGCATTTTGATAGTGGATATAATTCGATGTCTAGATCACTAGAGATTTATCATAGTTTTGACAACACAGAAATAAATAAAAATGAATTAAAAATAAAAGTTACTGATAAATACAATAAGATAATTATTTGTATAATAATATTAAATACATATTATTTATGTATAAAGGATCAACTGAAAATATAAATTTGTGAAAATATAAAAAGTGTGAACTTGGGTATTAATGAATAACAATAACACCGAAAAAAAAGTAAACATTCAAGCCACACCGACGGACAACTCCAACGCCACAGTAGCACAGATCATACGCATAGCACGTCATCACATGCGATATAGCATTGCTGCAAACTTCTACACCGCACTTTTTAGAGGCAATATGTTTAACCATCATTAGCCCCCACTTGACTTGGGATCCCGGATCTCATTTGTGTTAGAACCATAGATAAGGTCTATAAGGTATAACCGGTTAAACAAATCTTTATACAGGTTACGGAACATTGTCGGATCGGTCAAATATTTTGAGAAATACATGTCAGATCGTAAAAATAAAAATTACGTCTTTAATGGTTTTTAAAAAGCGATCTAATGATACTACACTCGACCCTAAATAATAATAATTCTATATGTAAGGGGGGCAAATTGTTGCTTAAATCTTGCATCCAGCTTTTCTCAAAAACTAATATAGTCAATTTAATTCTGATTTTGGTATTAATACGATTATAATTACAGGTTTCCAATGAACCATTCTTGTTAAAATATTAATAATAATTAATATAACTTAACTATTTAAGTTATTTGAAAAAATTGCTCTTTTTTATTATTTCAGAAGAAAATATGGAACATGATTAGGAACAGGAAGAAACCAATTAACGAACTAATTCAAGGAAGTCCATACCCGAAGTAACATGGATAAATCACTTTAAAAGTTTATATAAACAAACAACAGACATGCAAAATGTCCCAGAACAATCGGAGGACACGGAGGAAGAAGAAAACAA
>JARJEC010054703.1:0-28513 GCA_030264575.1 Tachinus sp. AB-2021 | reverse complement strand
TTGCAATCATTTAGTTTATTGTACAATTTAAATGCTAACGTATTCTCTGCATTTTTTTATATTTTGTAGCCTTTTATGCACATTTTGCAGCTTGTTCTTAATTGGATACATTTTGCGACATTTTAAGATACTTTCATTGCAATATTACACATATTTTTCATTTATAAAATTTAATTGCCTGCTACTTAAAATGAAAATGAAATTTTCTTTAATTATTTTTGAATTATTTCAACTTTTTACGTATGCCTTGTGCAATTCTATATTTTTTTTAAATTTCTGCACCGGCCGCTTTTAATTTTTTTATTTTAAAAGATGAATTGGCTGGTACTTAAACCTTTTAATTTAACGATATAACATTTTCTTCGATTATTTTTAAGTTATTCAAATTTTGTATGTATGCTTCGTGCATTTCAATTCCTTTTAATTTGTTTAACGGCCGCATTTAAAATTTTGTTGAATTCAGGTTAGAAAGCAAGTTTCGTTGTTGCCATTAGTATTTAATTTAAATTATTAAATTTCTTTTGAAGTAAATGCAGTGAGCAGTTGGTTGATTAGCCGCGGGAACTTAAATAGTCTTCATTCTGAAAATTATAAAATCAAAACTCCACAAATATAATGCTTCAACTTATCTCATTCACAAACCATATATACATTTCGACATCAATGTATCGAAATGTATATATGGTTTGTGAATAAGATAAGTTGAAAAATATAATTTTCTTATTATATTCGTGGAGATTTAATTTTATAATTTTCAGAACGAACATTGTTGAATTCCACCATATTCGGACATTTAGAATTTATCTGAATAGTCTTGTCTGGAACACTAAATATTCCTACAGACTACTAAACTGGCAATTACATCTTAAAAGATCGATTAAAAAGTTTAATAATCGATTATTTTTCAATTCAAAATCATTTTAATTTGTTTTCAGTTTAGTTTTGAGCAATACACGATAAAATTAGCAAAATGCGTAATTGATTAACCATTCCTAATCATTGAATTCATAATAGTGATTAATTCTTAGTCGTGAATAATATCGACATGCAATTAGCTCAATCGATTTTACGTAAATAAAAAACAAACCAATTGTACCCAGTGATTGCGTAAGCAGTTAAGGAATCGATAAATCATTGCTGCTAACAACAGAAATTCTCATTTTTACGGCAAATTTTTTTATTACATTGATATGCATCATTTTACTTACCTTGTTTGCTGGCGAATAATTCACTTTGGCTTTATTTTATTGATTAAATTATTAGAACTGATTTTTTTTAATGGTGGGTGTTTAAATTCGAATATCTGGTAATAAAAAAGAAATTATTTACACAATTGGTTGTTTATTTGATTACCTTACCAATTAAGAAAATAACAGACAAATTAGACATATCGAGGTTCATTTTTTGTTTGTTTAACAATAATATTTAGGCTACTGTTTTATTTTTTATTTTTTATTTTAATTTTTTTAGTGTTTTTATTTGAATATTTTTTTTTGTATTCATCTCATCTTACTTAATTAAATATTACTGCACAGCAAAATTATGTATAGTAACTTTTCTTGAAACTTCCCCTTTCTATATAATTATTTCAATTATTTATATATTAAACAATAAACAATAAGGAGGGCGATAAATATATTTATATATTGAAATAACAAGAAAATAAAATAAAAATACGCAACGATTTATATTAGGTAGTGGAATGCTGTATTGTGAATACTTTGTACAAACATACACAGTAAAGTTATGGCATTAAATAGAATTATTAAGAATTGCAAACATATTGTATTGTATTAATTAAATTTAGGCTTAGGGTAATTTTTTTGTTTTTTTTTTTTTGTTGAGACTTTAGAATACTAAAAGGAGCAGTGATGAATAGACTTGATATGGTTAGGTACTAGAAGTTTAGGGCATAAGGCAGTCGAATGTACGAATGTAAAAAGGTAACATGTAATACATAAATCTTTATGGTTTTGAAAGGAATTATACAAAAAAGAACTAATATTTGGAAATTTAATATCACTAAACTTATCAAATAAAAAAATCTACAATGAATTTAAATCATAATAAACTACTAGAGTATTTTCTTATTTTTCTTTAGATTCTGGTTAAAATCAATATAGCAAAAATATTTATTATTACACGAAATTTCAATAACTCTCCATATATTATATACCATAGATGTTATGTTATGTTGTGTTATGTTATGTTATGTTACGTTACGTTACGTTACGTTACGTTATGTTATGTTACGCAATTGCTTTATAGTTAACCGGCCGAAATGAAAATGAAAATGAAAACAAAAAACAAAACACGGACACGATTCAAATGAACGAACAAAAATATAATAACAATATAATTTGCTGACTAGATATAGTGCTACATTGATTTTTGAGCCAGCAATTCTCTGGTTGGATAAATGATTTAATTCTGCTTTTTGTTTCTATTAAATTGTTACTTCACAAATTCTTAGCTTATCACAATTAGAAATGAAAGCGGTTTATAATATATATTTATATATATTTAATATATTGCTATAAACATATGGAACTAATAGAAATTTACCTCATTGATCCAACCGTTTTTATCAATTTTATTATGCTTCTTTGGTTTACGCTCTTCACGTTCAC
Organism: Tachinus sp. AB-2021; assembly: GCA_030264575.1. Classification (NCBI taxonomy): domain Eukaryota; kingdom Metazoa; phylum Arthropoda; class Insecta; order Coleoptera; family Staphylinidae; genus Tachinus; species Tachinus sp. AB-2021. The sequence goes on along the minus strand of JARJEC010054703.1, from coordinate 25,883 downwards.
AACAAATAAATACAATATATGCGACAAAGCAGATATGATCTATCACGAAAGCGCAGCACATGTGCAGAGCGCAGGTCTTCGCTTGTATTGTCTTCAGTCTGTTAAAACTTATACGTACAATAAAAAATATATTGATCTGCGACTCAAGCACGACCAAACTTAATAAACAATTCCCAATGACAGTTTTTAATATCAACTATTTAGGTAGGCACTTTCAGACCTTCAATTAGTCTATCTAGATATACACTGGATTTTCTTGACCCGTCAATAGTCGGAACATTGATGTCGGCATCGTCTTCATTAATATCTGAAAGATTGGCCACGGTTAGACATAAAAGAATGCTGCACGGAACATTACTACCTCGCCCACCGATGTAGCCAGCAAGTTCACGATCTTTTCGTGGGGCACAGCAACGACGCTCTGGTTGTTGATTTCAATAATTCGGTGGCCGACGCGGACACCTCCCCGCTCCGCAATACCGCCTCTTAATAAACTACATATCTGCAAGCAAAGCCACGCCGAGGTTAGCAGTTGGGCCAACGCTTGCCAAACGTTCGCACACTCACCACTCCATTTTGTACACTAAAACCCAGTTGATATTTAGTGTCGGGCCGTTTAATTTTCACTTCAACTACGGGGGCACAAGGAACTACTGTAAGCTTGACAACAGTTTGATTTTTGGAATTCTTGATGTAATTCTGACATGTTGATAGTGGAAGGCCTACCAAGCTAACGCCGTTGATGGCAATTATTTGGTCCCCAATGTTAAGTTGTCCGCAACGGGCAGCGGCGCCGGCAGGTGCCAAATTCGCTATCACAACCGTGGGCAACATCGATCCCCATCCAGATTCCACAATCACGACGCCCAGGATTTCGCCTTTAGCTTTCGGCACCACGACCTGGAACAAAACAAATTCTAGCTTTCTTGCCAGTAGCAGAGTATTTTCCTTTACTTCTTTTTGCATCTCCTTCTTCGCAAACATTTGCAGCTCGTCGCCGAAAATCTCCTGCGAGTTCAGCACCTCCTGGTAGTCCATTTCCTTGACGAAGCTATGATCTTCAATTCCGTTGGCCTTTAAAAATTCCATATAAGCGACCTGAAACGCCTGTCCAATTGATTGTGCAATAAATTGAGCTTCTTCGCTTTCGAATACATGGCAAATCATTTTCGGGGTGCGATTTATTTTGGGTGCTTCCTCCATCTCGTGCGGTACGAATCGTCTACGTGCCATTAATACAACTAAGTCGCCAATATCGGCGATGTACGAAATAGTTCGCAGTGCGTGGTCCATCATGATCTCCTTCAAATCTGTATTCAACACCATTATTTTTTCGGTTGATATAAATAAATCTACTTCAGTGCTTGGTTGAGTCTCGCCTTCGGGAGCCTACAATATTACCAAATCATGGATGCTTATATTCAAACTAACATTTCATTTCCAAAGTCCAACTTACCAATGCCTGTTAAGTCCATAACGAAGCAGCGTTAATTGAAAATAATGCAGTTAGTAAATGTTTAACTTTACGAAATTGATTTATTTAAGCAATTATTTTTGTGGGGGAGGATTGTATATTGGTATATTGTATATGCAAACGTATACAAGGAAGTGTGGTTGATTTCAAAACAGACCTTGATTTTGGTAACGGCCACTTCTACCATGTTTTTCTTGAGACGTTTGCGTCTTTTGCGTCCCCCTTCCTCGTCAACTTCGACCGAGCCCAAGAAAAGTAGCCGGAATACTGTACCAGTAGCTCCGACACCCAAAGGTAGCGGGTTAGCGTTGAAAACGCGCGCCCCTTCTATAGAATAACTTTTCAAAAACATTGCTTATATTCCGCTAACTATAGAAAATTTGACTTTCTCATTTTGTTTAAAGCTAAACTATCGAAAACAAACATTCAATTTGTTTTGAAGATAGATTGTACGTAGCACAAAGGTGTTTTTGCAGAATTGTGCCTTTGGTGCGATTCCAGGGTCTGTCGTTTTGATTCGTTTCAATCTGTCTATTTTGTAAGCAATCTTAACTTTGAAACAAATCCAAGTTGAAATTTCGGCCAATCTTCAAAAAGTTGAATATTCGTTTTGATTAAAAAGGGAAAATAATAATAATATAACAATAATAACGATTGGAACAGCAATGTTGTGGAAAAGCTCACCCTGTGTTGGCGGTGGAGTTGTTTGTACTACAGGTTCAGCTTCCAATTCTACAGGCGTTTCATCATCAAAACTACTTTCAGGGCTGCTGGGGCCATAAGTTTGCAACATTTGGTTGGATGCCTCCTGCAATATTACCCTTTCTTACCAACAACAACCCCCTAACAATAGTTGATTTCAAAATGTGTATAAAGAAGAGAAGAAAATATAGAGATAGAGTTCAATGCAATTCTATTATTCTAAAATTAACATAACATCTAGATGTTTGTTTAAATAGATATATATGTATATATAGATATAGATATATTAAAAAACATTAAAACGGTTTTTAAACACGTAGATCAAATCTTAGACGGGGAAAGGAAACATAAATAGTATTCATTGTGCTTCTAGGTATATATACATTCGGTATAGTAACATCCAAAGCAAAATTACAAGGGGGTAGTGCGACAAAATTGTGTAAACCCAGGGTTTTTACAAACATGGAGCAGGCAACCAACCAAATATAGCACATGAAGCGTGCGTCGTTGTCGAAAGTGGGGGAAGGGGGCACACTTTATATATTCGTAAAATTCGCACATCTTCATATAGCAAGTCATTCAGACTTATTAACAATTATAATAATAATAATAATAATAACACAATTATTCTCAACTAGAAGAATTTCAAATTAAAACATTTTAATAAAAAACAAACACATCTAAAAACTACAGACATGCTATATATGTGCTCGTGATCAATGCAACTTCTAAATCAATTGTTCACTACTCAAATTTAAGAAGGGCAACTGTTCCTGTGCATTTAACGCAAACCCAAAAAGTGCTTTCAAAACTTACACTTGTAACTTGTATGTCCCCCTTAAATTCCTCTTTAAATTAAAAAATCACCAAATAATGCATTCACATTAAAAAAAAACTACGATTCGAATGCCAATTTGAAAAAGTTTTATATACTTATCATTTTGGTTTAAGTTTTGATTTTTTTTAGTCTGTTTGTTCTATAAATAAATAAAACAACAATGCAATCATAACAATAGGAAAGATAGATTAGTGTGTTTAAGTGCGAAAGATAAATAGATAGATAGATTAGGGTCAAAAAGGCATGCTTTACCTTGATGCGACTGACGGCCTCCTCGGCCTGCATCATTCGAGTGGTCTTCGTCGGCTGTCCTTCGCACACCAGCTGCGTCGATCCTAGATAGCGTGCTCGAAATAGCACGCCTTCTATTAAAACTGATGGATCCAAGAAGCCTGAAAATCAAATTTTATTGATTCGTCTGGTATTACTTTTCAATAATCAATCGTATTTAATTCACTTTACAAAAAATTCAATTTTAATTTATCCTTCGTAAATTGAAACCTTAGCAAGCAAGACCACTTTTTAAGAGTTGCAATTTTTTAATTGAAATAAGTTAATAATGTATTGTAATATTGTTCTGTGTGTATTGGAGTACCCAATGAACCATTTAAGAGGTTTAGATTGTGTTGATATTTGAGTTTTAATTTGCATTACTACATTGTAAATTTTGCTCGTCTTCAATTATCGCTCAACATAGAGCAAAGGGATTTTTAATTTAATCCCATTTAGTATTCATCGATGACGATGAAACAAAATTCCATTTAGACTTTTCGCTTTGAATGATGATCCAAAGTGAGAAATGTAAGTGAGCTAAAAAAATCACCCTGTTTAATGTAATATTTGTGAATCGAGACTTTTTAAAATACATTTATTTAGTACGAAACTACTTTTACTATTTATTAATAAGATGTGTGTTAGTATCAAATATGTTAACGATTCAAATTTACTTACCAAATCAAAACAAATCCCAAAAAGCAGGCATATGGAATTGATAAAAAAGTATTAGTATAATTCAAATATTAGTAAAACTACTAGAAAAAAAGTTACTCTTTTTAATCATTTAAAATAAATCGCAGGACAAACGACAAACTCACCTTCTTTGTTGCGTCCTTTCTTTTTATTTTCTTTGTCCTGTAAATAAGAACGTATTAAAACGGCTCATTGCCAACCAATTTAAGATGTTAATAATGTAGAAATAATATAAATTAATACTGGCAAGTCAATCACGAGTATAAAAGAAATAAATCATAAGTAAAATTAAGGAAATTAATAGAGAGCAGTATTTTATATACAAAAAGTTTGAGTGCTGTTAGTGCCAATTTACATAATGGGAAATTAATTATTAATGTTAATCAAATTATACGGAAATTAACTGATGTTAAAATAGGCGACTTTAGCGTATTCAAATGATTACTAATCTTGTAATTGTCTACTGGAAAAGTTTTCTAATTTTTATCAAATAGTACAGGTCACGATGCTATTGACTAGTGAGTGCTTAATTAACAAGTTCACTGGTACTAAAGTCTCCTATTATATTTTCGTGATGCAAGCGTGAATATTAGTTTACATGTTTCTTTTAAGGCTGTCGAAGTTTAGGGTTTGCCCTTTAAAATGTCTATATTATATCCTAAAAGTGTGATGAATCTATGCATTTATTTAAAAGAGTGCAAATGTTCACCATCTGCGGATATTTGTAAATGATTTTACGCCAAATTGGAGTCGAATAATTTGCAAACATCCTAACCTATCGCTCGACTGAATGCTAAATCTATTCTACCCAATGCATGCATTTACATGGTCATTCAATGAAAGTGTATTTAATCAATTAATGTTATTGGGAATTTATTCAATTAATGATGCATTCATATAATTCATTGTGAAAGTTGCAGAATTATCATTTCAGGCTCAATCTTTGATTTGACCATTGACTATTTCAAAATGAATGAAGTATATGATTCCATCAGAAGTTTTAAGGAAACGCTTGTTAGAACGAACGATTGAACCAATCAACAGCCTTAAATGTATCCAATAAATGTACATCGTGCCCTATAAAATAATAATTAGTTTATGTTACATATTACAGATCTAAATCATGACTAACTGCAAGCAATAAGCTATCCGTCTATGTAATAAGTAATAATAAGTCTACAACATGCCAGGCTAAGCCACACCTTTTTTAGTTTAACTGATGAAATAGATCCTTTCTGGCTTTGAGGCGACTGGCTTTTGTCAGATGTAACGTTAGGTGAAGAAGGATTCGAGTTTAAAGGATCGGGAGATACTAAAGGTATAGTCCCTTCATCTAATGGGTGTATTTTCGGAGTGGACAAGGTTAGTGGAGGCATAATAGTCCGACTTTTAGGTTTTCTCCAGCCCTATTGATACAAATTACACAACAGTTAGGGTTTCATGCTCTAAGTATTCCTTTTTTGTTCTTAATTTAATAAAATGATTACAGTTCTATATTTTAAATGAATCCATCTATTAAAGCAGCTACCGTTATCATCTATTCAGCTAACGTAGATTCGTTTTAATGATTTCAATTTTATATTATTTTCATTTAAATATTATTTTAAACATTTAAAACATACATCCATACACATTTATAGTAAAAATAGGCGTCGCCAATCGTGGTGTTCTTACCTTATCGTCATAAAAACCCTGGTCGTCGGTTCTCTGCTGTCCTAATAAACGATCTGTTTCGAGATCTGTGTCGGCTTCTTCTAAAAATATTCGGAATTAATTTAAATATTGTCGGTTTATTGTTACTTCTACCTTCGTCGCCACCCTCCTCGCCGCTTTGTACTTTCCTGTCAGAATCCCCACTTGTTGCAGATAAGCCTCTTTGCCTGAAGAAATAAATTAGTTTCAAAATTAACTATGGAAGTTTATACAATTACCTTGGCACCCACACTGGGCTGACTGCATTTTCTTCGCATTCCTCTTCCAGGTGGCATTTCAGAGGAAGGGTTTTGGTCCTTTGCAGTGTCAGGCGGATGTCTTTAATCGCTGCTTCTACGTCGCTTGGCTCGCCAGTGACGCAACGATGCGGTGCCGGTGCTGGCGGAGGAGGAGTTTTATCTGAAAACACCAAAACTTTTGTACTTCTTTCTTATTAAACTATTGTATTGTAGGAATCCAAAGCACAGTAAGCAACTAATCACTTTGGTTGTCAAAGTGGTTTGTTCCTTTCCAATTAATATTTAAACAGTTGCGAGTGTGCAAAAAAATATTCATACACTCGACCTTTATTGTCCAGCTTTGCCATTGCTAATAGACCAAGTAATGTAATCTCGATTAGAATGGTAACACTGTGATTTTTATGGAATTTTGCCTGTAGCATACCTGAATTGTCAGCTTGCTGATGATTCAATTCTTCATAACTGTTGATGCCGTTAATAACATCAATTGGTGTTGTCGTAAGGCATTCCTTTCCAGGTGATAGCCCATTTTCTTGTGCTTTGGTATTAATTTGTTTATTTTTCATCCCCTGATTAATTTCACGCTCGATTTCCGTTATTTGTCTTTTCATTAGCATCACTGTAGGATTGTTGTTGTCTGTGTCGCTTGCATGGCCTGATGATAAGCCATCTTCCAGTACAGGCATACTTGAATACAGTCGTAATGAGTCGTTGGGTATTGCTAAATCCCCACTTGATCCTGAAGAGGTACAAATTAGTCTGGCTTTAGCTTATTTGTTTTGTTTTTTTTTTAATTAATACCTAGAAGGCCAGAAGAAGGACCAAGCTCATTTTCCATTAACATAAGAGATACTTCGCTATCTAAATCGCCGCAATTCGAGTCACAGTCTGTTGTCTCTGGAGAAAGTGTAAAATTTCGACTATGGCCTACTTGTAAACCCACTTCAGTTTCACCTAAATCTCCGCTGGATCCTGTGCCTATTGATAAATCTAAGAAATTGTTTTCGTGTTCCGTTATGTCATGATCCTGCAAAGCAAATGTTCCACATGAAGAATGCAGTTTTATTCTGCTCTCAAGTAGATATTCCCCAAGTGGTATCCGTTAGATTGTTACAACTGACACGCACGCGCAGTTACTTACAGCATTAGCCGCGCATGCGCAATAGCACTTGTTAATTCGTAGGATTGGGATGATTTGAAAGTGATTGAAGCTGATTGTTATTAGTAATGTTAGTGGCGCACGTACCTGAAGTCCTAATAAATTAGTGCTGTTATGTTTTCTAGGTGAATCAACGCGTAGACAAAAGTCTCCCCCTTGTTCGGCCCGTCCTTTAGCTAACCGTTGCCCCACATACGAATTCCCCGAATCGCTGGCCTGCCGCCGCAATTCATATTCTAAATCTTGGAATTCTGCCTCTAACCGGTTCTCTTCTTCCGGTGGGGGACATTTGAAAAATTCTTCTAGGACCTTTCTAGTTTCAGAGAACTCGTACAAGTAATCAAATGTTGATGACGTAGTACGGGGCGAGCCGGGTTTACTACTCCTCTACAAAATCGTAACAGAACAAATTGAGGTTATGGCATGAATTAGTTCTTTAATTTAGCGCCAAAGCTACTACCGGAAGAAAACTTTATTTGCATTTTACATACATTCAGCACAAAATTTTTCTCCGGAATCAATTGTTTCAAGCATTATTGTTAGTAGAGTACTAAGTCAAGTTAGTGGGCAAATATGTTAAAATGCAAATATGTTAAAATTCTTCTATTCCTGACAGGTAGAGGTGTGAATTCGTTAAATTAAAGTGTCATGGTGTCCAGCACTAGGTACAAGCAATCGATACCTATATTAAGTGCAATGGGTAATTTTGATGAATGCTTGCTGAACATAATCTAGTGCTGGTACAGGGTGTTACTGGGAGAACTTACATTATAGTTATCAGCAATAGAAGAGGGGGCATCATTTTCACTAGGGGAACAAACAACCCTTTGTGGAAAGCCGGGCCTAGGTGGATATACACTAGGGGAAGCAAGCAAACTCTGCGCACTAGGTAATTGTGGGTGCGTGCAGTTAGATTCCACTTGTCGGGGGCCATATCGTCTTGGGGACCCCTCATATACAGCAATTGGAAGGTTGCCAATCACCTTGGTAACGCGTTCGGTTTCCAATTCATTATTAAATAAATTTGAGGCAGTGTGATTGTATGGAGATGTCGAATTCGAGTGTTCCTCTTCCATCCTCTTATTATCATCTTGCCAGCTCTCACCAATGTCATCGAAAACCACAACTTCGCCTGGCATAGACATAGACATATTTGTTACAGGGCTGATTTTCGTCTCATTTTCCGGACTGTTTTTGGGCTGCTGCTGCTGCTGCTGCTCAGATGGATGCGTAACAGAGCACACTTCGGACGAAAAGACCGTTTCTGTGAATTCGCGGGAGTTTCTTAATTTTTTTGAGTCGTTACATCTTGAACCCCGCAATTCCCAAACGCCCTGTCTCACCGGCGATTTCTGGTTCTTCTTTTTATCTAAATCATCGCCTGTGCCTATATTTCTTGATTTTCTTAGAGCTTTACTTCGACTTTGCGAATAAATCTCACGACCACCGGCTATTTCAATTATCCTAAAAATACCAACACGTTAATACAAAATGTCACTACGAACTTTACCGAATTATATTCTACGGCTTTCCGCTGCTACAGAAAAGTGTTTGTAGGAGATATATACAAGAAAGACACTCATGGGCGGACATACATCTTTGCAGAGCTATTATTATCCAATGAACAATCTCCGCCATTACATTTACAACAATACAATGCAACATTTAGACAGCACATTAACAAACACAAACTGATATTCGATCATTGATTTATTGATTTCATATTTTTCATTAAATGCTGTTTATAATTACGCATAATTAGACAGGTTGTGTGTCATTTGCATTTTCATGTTTACACAAGCAATCTAATAATTGTTTTACCAACGTCACTTTTCAATAGAAATAACGAGAACCTAAAGGGTGGAAAGACGTATCGCACAATTTTGTCGGTTCGACCTGTTTAGATTTCTCGTTAGTTCTCTAGTATGGACGCCCATGATATATGAATCAAGATTTACAGATGCATTACTAAGATAGTAATTAGTACACAAATGGAAAATAAATATGTACATGTATAGGGTGCATTCAATAAAATTGGAAGAACGTTTCGGAGAGTGCTTCTAGACTAAAACTCGATTTTGGTACATGCAGGTGTGATTATTAGGCACATTTGTCTTTATAGTACCGCTGCATTAATATCAAATAAATTTAGTGCAACTTTTTTATTAATTGAGGTTCTTCATGCTTATATATAGAGCATGTACCTAGAGTCACGTAACTTGTACGTTCCTCCAATATGCTCGTGGTCGATAATGTCATCATCATCAGTAGAATGCACTTGGCTTCCGTTATCTCTATTGTCTGTATAGGAACCATCCATGACCCATCTAATAAAATTATTGCAATCAAACACCCTTTTCACCTTCATTCAATTACATGTAATAATGTATAAAAGTAATCATAATTTAACGGTAAATCCTCGATTCTACGTCACCACTTTAGTTTAAAGATCTCGATGTGCCTTTTGTGGTTGTTGTAGTGGCTTTTCACACAACATTGCAGTGAAAACGTCAGCGAGGCCAACAAAATTGGTGTGTTAAGGGTAACTGTTGCTTTCAAAACTGTGCTATCAATCAAAAAGCTAACTTCCTAGTAAATAACGAACAAACTAAAGCTCCCCAACAACAGTTGCAGTAGTGGTCAAATTGAATTGTTGATGGCGTGGCACCGTAGGGCTACTGAGAACATGAGAAGTGTTTGATTTAATTGAATGTTGCAACTACCGAATTTAATTTGCTAGACGCTCCAACCAATCAAGCTACCAACTTTCCAATTTCCAATTAAATCTCCGAGATGCATGTTGTATGTTCATACATTATTCGGGTTGATTTGCCGAGATCCTCCTAACTAACTTTTACAATGTGTCCGATGTATTCCTAGCAAGTATATCAGTAAAATGGTTTCATGTTTATTAGGAAAATGGTAATAGTATACAGTACTCTTTGATTGATAACACGATTTTTGACAACAATTACGTGCCTACATCCAATGAAAATAGTGCTGCCTGTTAGAGAAAGTAAGCACCATCAAAAAAATGGTTGAAAGTTAAACTTACCCTCCGAAAATTGGTCGCGATTTGCAAATTTATCATTAGTCATTATGCAGATATAATAAAATCGAGGATGTACTGTAGTAGTGTTTATTTAGAAAATTATTTGTTATATACCTATCATTGTCCCTGTCGATATTCATGACATTAAAGGTAGAGTTATCAGTACGTTCATGATCACGAGCAGAGCCGATTATAGGGTTTAAATTAATGTCGCTGCGTGGACGACACTTTGGAAATAACTTGCTGATCTGTTCGGTATTTTCTGTAACATCATTATCTAATGCCAACGTCAAACTAGTCATTTCGGTTGTAATTACAATTTCTGTCGAAAAGACATTTCAATGTATCTACAAAAAAATTCTCCATGTTATAAAAAAATGCTCTTTCAAAAATTAACAAATAATAATGTAAAAGGGAATACCACGCGATTGTTTTTTAATTGTAATTTTCAGAAAGCAGACTAATGATGTTCTTCTTGGCATGCAGATGATCCATTCATATTTTGTCGAATCTCTTTTAAAAAATTGCTCGGAATATTATTTCCTATAGCTTTTATTTAATGAATTTTTTATTAAATGAAACAATTACGTATTTGAATGGTTCTTGTTTAATTAAATGTGGCCTAGTTATTTTATACAAAAATGTTTGATTAATTAATTAACGTTCTGCATCATCTTGTGCTGGAATAATTGCAGGGGATGGTTAATAAAAGGGGAGATAGTGTAATTTGATAATTTTAGTGGAATTTCCGAAAGCGTGGAGAACAGTCCAACTGGATACAGTCTGCATAAATTAAATTTGGTTCAGGTATGCATCGCCTTAATTATAAAGCATTTACCTGTTCGTTGCGAGCGAGTCTTGCGACAAATGGTTCCAAGATCCGACAAAATAAAACCAACAGTCGGGGTTTTATTGAATGTATGCGAAGCGAATAACGTGGTATCCCCTATATAAAAACGCACATGCAATAAAAGGGGGCCTGGTCCCTCAATGCTCAATGCTCAATGCATCAATAGAAAGAAATATGAATCATTCTCACCGCCAGAGCTCGAAAACGTGTGCAGACTTAATGAATTCAAACTTCCGCCTCTTGAATATAATAAATATACACAATTCTAGATACAGATATCATAATCGCATCAATCAATCCACTCCACACTCCACAAATATTTTTATTAAATCAATAGCACTTAATGTTTGCATCCACGGTAATAATTAAAACGCCATTTTTTCCGTCGTGGAAGAAAAAAACTGTAAGAAAATTGATGAAGAAACTCGAATCACTGAATGGTCTTTCATCCCCTTAGTTGGGGCCAATTTGATGCGCGTTAACATAACTAAAATAACACAGAATTGCACGGTCGGTGTTCACGTCTTCTTCATTTCTTATTGGGGTGGAAATATGGATGGAAATACATTTGCCGGCGTAAACAATTCTACTACACGAAACTCGAAATTGAACAGCACATACCGAACCTAAAATCAATATTAACTATCCCACCACTCTATCATAGTTGCAGATTGATTTTCACGGGAATTACTATGGATTGTCGCAATTAATACTCTCACAACATGTTTTACACGGGGCTTTTTTCTAAATTATAAAGGAGAATGCGTATTTTACGGTGGTTTTGCGATTTTAAAACAACGTCGCGACGCCTTGCGCCGGTCTCTGCGTCGACGCACACTGCACAGATGACGGCAAAATTATTGAACGACCCGTGGACTCGTTTTCTGTTATGACATGACAGAAAAATCCCTAAAACCGCCACGATTTTTTAAAACTATACCAAATCGTTTACCGAAAAATCAATAATCTACAATATTGCATTTAATCAATTCCGTCGCACGTTATAAAGAAGCAGAAACGGACACAGAAACAGAAACAGAAACAGAAACAGAAACAGAAACGCATCTCATTTTCTGACTCACATGAATAAATGTTCTTTCTTATTAGATGACACAATTCAGTTTCCCCTACAGTCATTACTATTTTTAGGACCGTATACATATATGAATATATTTATTTGCCAATTTAAAAAATATACAAAATAGTATTACTTCATGCGTGCACACCAACATACGTACTTTTCGTTCTCATCGCTATTGCTTGCCATTGCGAGTGTTGCGAGTGTTGCGAGTGTTGCGAGTGTTGCGAAGCCCGATTTCGCTCAGCACTAAGCGAATTTGCAGAAATATTTGAGCCAATCTTGTCTGGAGCAGTTTGATCGCTCAATATGCAAAACAAGACTGCAGATATTTAGTCGGTAGATTCAATGTAACGAGAGAATTTAATTTGAACAGATCCCACCGTCACGTGGACTTGCACACATTCTTGGAAAATCTCTAGGATTCACGTTGTCCTTTCATGTGGGCCGCAATGTGCCCAATGCTTATCTAACATATTCGCTACATTTCGCTTCATTGCAAATGCCACCAAACCAAAATTTTATTATGAAAGCAAACCCAATCCAATTGTTCTATTTCCACTGCAAATAAACCGGTTATTTTAAATTCATAAAGTGCAAACAGATTGATTGATTGATTGATTGATTGATTGATTGATTGATTGACTGATTGAAAATCAATTCTGTTGCGTACTGCTCCCTTTGCAACGCAATACTTGTAATCATTATTTGATGGAATTGATGGCAATCCATATTTAGTAATTTTTAAAATCCAATCTTTTTTTAAGGTCAAATATGATTGCTATTTTGATTAATTGACAGAAAATGATTAATTTTATTCGGTAATCATAACAACTTTGCCTATTGCTGCTCGAATTTTAACCGACCATTCTAATTTCCAGATGTTTCGCTATTTTGATAAACTTCAAATGTTTACAAATGAAAAATTTCTAAACATATAAACAATACAACTGCAACTGTTCAGATTAAACGATTAAATCCCAATCATTATAAATGAAAGTAAAAACATAAATGGATCAAATCAATATTGAATATTCGCAATAATATAGTTTCCAAACAATTTTTTGCGTATTTCTTATAAGAATTGCGCGATTTTTTTATACTTTTAATATGAAAAACTTCGTGGGAATTTCAATATCGTGCCCGGAGTAGTTAAAAACTTGTCGGAACTGTTACATCGCGACGGAGAATAAATCTAATAAACACCATACGGAAGGATTAAACCATCCAATAAAATTTATCTCAGTTTACAAACTTTGAAAACATTGATGTTGATGATTTTTTATTAAGTTAGTTTCTTTAATTGAATTGATTTGTTGTACTACTAAGCAAAACCTCGTAAAACTAAATTGCTGTTTGAAGTTTTCAAGCTGCATGTTCAACTATTTCTAAATTAATTAATTGCAATTAGCCTTAGTAGCTATTCTTACAGCGCAATTAAATAATTCCATTTGACTGCAACTACGTAAATGTAATTAACACTCAATTACTTCGATAAATTTATTGTAATTGGCATTTATTTCTTATATTTTATAATCAATCTAGGAAACGTTAATATCAACGTGTTTTATGTTCTGGTTTAGATGCAAGTTGTTGCAAACACGTGTTAGCGCATCGATAAACAAGCGGGAGGAGCTTACTTGAACAGTCGAAATGGAAAATTGCCCAAAGAAGATGTTTGTGAAAGTTGACCAGCGCATATTATTCTAGCTTTACATCAGCGCAGAAAAATTGTAAGTTTTTTAATTACTGTGTTAGTCGGTGATCAGTTGGCGGGTGGAAGATTATACTCGCAACCAACAGCTGATCGAAGATCATTTACCGGATGGGTAAGCTAGTAATCCTTCCGGAATCCAAGCAGTTAGATTTAGTAGTTTTGAAATAGATCAAAATGTGTCTTTTGAGATTGTTCTAAAACCAAAATAATGACCCAAATAGAAAAATTAATGCAAAATAAAAGTGTACTTACTATTCATCGGCCAATTATAACTAAATCAATTAATTTTTTTATGCCTAATTAAATTCATAAGAAATTTATTTATTTTTTTAAATTGTGTTTTACATAATCTTTTAATTGACTAAAATAAACATCAAATGCTTGCGTTCGAGTAAAATAATTCATAATATTAATATAATTTTTCTTGCTTTGCTTATATTTATTTTTCTATATTGGGAATATACTGTAGACATGCATGATAAACATAAAAATACATTCTGATATTAATAATAATAATAATAATACGGCAAGATCTATGAATCTAACAACAAATACAATTAATAAAATGCTACATTATATCTCCGCAATGATAACGGCTGTTTACACACGAGATTAGTACAGCAAATGCCCCCTCCACGGAAATGCCCCATGCATACGCCACTGATTACATATGATTTAAATGTCAGCCTATTGCAAACAACAATACGGTCATAAACAAAACACTTACCTTATCACTAAAATGCAACATTTACATACACTATTTATCAACGAAAATAAACGCCGCAAAATATTCTCTAAAAGACCCGCAGCAATATATATTTTTTGCCCAATCAAATTTTATCACATATCTATGCGATACAAACGAATAACAGTCAAGTGGAATGAGAGCAAACAACAGGGCTTGAGTGTTATTGTTAGGTTGGTATATTGGAGTACCCTAGATAGTCAACCGGTGTGAAGCCTGATAAACATGGAGGAGAAATTATCCCCACCCCAAAACCGCCAAATGAACAAAAAGTAAATTTTACTTTTTACAGCAATAAACAGAAACTATTTGCATCTAACGGTCTTGATTAGAATAAGCTGAACACATTTCAGAAGCTCTTATTCGATTTTAAAAATACACGGACCGTCAATTAAACACTAACAATAATAATAATAATAATAATTACAAATTTACTTATTTGTTAACAATCATTATTACTAAGTTTAAATGAATGTCCAGTTTAATTGATTAAAGTTTCTTTGGGCGATTCTAAAAAGGCAAATATTTTATAAAATTTTAGTGATTTGTTGATTAAGGCTTATTTAATAAAATTTTATGAGCCATTAAATAAGCTATAATCCGGGCTTAAAATCATTGACGGCGTCAATAAGTATTGTTCTTTTCAAATTGGTTTGTAGATATTACGTTTTATAGAAGTTTGCAGCTGTAGTTTTGTCTTTTTTTTATATTTTGGCATATCAAGCAAAAATCTGGGCATTGCATTTAGCAAATATTGTGATTTGAATGGGTATATTGATATTGATGTGATTTAAATATTTGTTCTTTGACGTTTATTTGGAATGCCCAACTTTAAAGCAATATTTTTATAATGTTTGGAACATTTCTGTTTTGCTTTTTAATGTTATTTATCATTTAAAAAGTATTTGAAAGATTATAATTGATTTAATATACATATTTAATAAATATAAAGCTTTTTATGTGAAATTGAGTATTTTTCATTGTAAAATAAGTTTATTTAAATAAAATTTAAAATCAATGCAATGATGGTTTTATTAATACATAATAAAATCTTGTATATACATTAATTCAATTAAATTTGATTGGTAAATGAAGAAAATTTAATTAATAAAGTAATGGTGCTAGTTAGGCAACTTCTTATGCGCTGCTCGTATAGAAAGAGTGGGGATAGCTTCTCCTTTTTTACGCCAACTTCAGACCCGTACCAATTTTATTAAAATTAATCCGGCAAGGCCCTGTAAAATTTGCTTTTTTATTCAAATAATTAAGTTAAATTAATTAGAAATACTTGCACTAATTACATGTAAATAAATACTAAATAATATGAAAGCCGAAAGCAATATTTATTAAATTACTTATATTTACTTAATATTAATCACAGATAAATTAAATGAGTTAGCTAACGCTTATTATATTGTATCAAACGCCTTAATGTGTGGCTTTCGACATCATTGACTCGACCCGATTAGCAGTCTCTCGAACAACATCGGAAAATTCGGATAGTTCTGGGAGATCGATGGTTATGTGTGCGGAAAGCCGCTTATAAACCGAGTTTGTGTCGGGCTTTTTTTTTCTGGACTCTTCATATTTCAATTGTTGCTTAAGAAAAATTGCATTTTTCAAATTGTCTTGTATGCTTTTAAAGCTATCTTCTGCTTTATCCATCGCTTTAATCGCCCTAAAATTAATCAATAGCATTTTATCATATCATATATTATTATTTACCCGACGGCATATTCAATATCATAGCAGCGTCCTTGCAATTCAGTGTGCAATTTATTAACATCGACACGGCGATCGACCATCGGGTTTAAAGCTTTCCGTACGTGCTCTTGCAATCGGTAGAATGCCAATGATGGTTCGTTTGCTACAATATGCATGTTTTCCGATATTCGTTCAGTTGCTAAAATTTATATATTATAAATATATTCTTAGTTTATTAATCACTTATTCAGTTTACATTTTTTTACTTTGATTTCTAAATCAGGGTCTGGATTAAAAGACATTTTATGCCGTAAACATATTCTGTATATAAAATATTATTATGACTTTCAGATGTCAGATTGTGTGTGACAGCACCAATCGATTTTCAAAGCTGACCTGCATTTCTAACCTCAAAATTTTGTAAAATAGGTGATAAATAATATTTATTTCTAAATTTATGCTTAATTTAACAGGAGTTATATTACATATTACAACAAATTTTAGAAAATATACAGAGATATTGGTTAATATAATTATTTTTTTGAGTTGGTAGCATCTTTTGGCGGCTGGTTTTGAGTTTTATCCATTGTCTACGTACTGTCCGCAGCATCATGGCAATAATCCCATTTGCCTAATTCTTCTTTTAACAATTGTTCGTATTGTTTCCTTGCTTCGGTATCGGCATCCTCCATGTTTACAACTTCGTAATCTTCAAGCAATAATGTTGTTGAATCAATTAAGGTGCAATTATCACTCTTCTTAAAACCATCGTCGTAATAAGGCATCTCGGTACTAGTACTGGCTTCCGCTGCCGAAGAGGTGTTTTCTACAGATTGGTCATCGAAATGGGCTCTTAGCATTTGATTAAATTTAGCTAATGTATCTGCATTTTTTTTTGCTTGTAACTTTTTTCTATCGGCCATGATTTCTATAATAGATAATCTAATTAATTTTTGATTTACCTATTATTCAACAATAATCTTGAGGTTATTCTACACACTCGAACAATTGGTGTTGTGATGATCGGCCATTGTATAATTTTTGTTTGTTTATTGTTTATATATCTTGATTTAAATAAAATCAGCTGTTACTGCTCAAAGCTTTCTTCTCAATATCTGAGGGTTTTGAACGAAAAGATCGTCGCTGATTTTCACAATTAAAGCATATTTTGTTTGTCAGGGTAACTTTTTTTGTTGGTAAATAATTTAATAGGGTTTCGCGACGTAGGACCCAATCAAGAAAATATACTGTAATATATCTTGATTGCTTCACCTTTTTTAGAATTTAATGATTACAATACAACCAACTAACAAATGTTATCAATACTTGGTCTGGTAATGTGATCTCCTGGATTGGGTACTAAAGTAGTATGTTGTAATGATTAAAGGAAACAATTGATCATTGTCTGTTTCATCTATTGGAACATCTTACGCAAATTTCAATAATGCGCGTTGCACTCGATTCAATTTTAAATGTTGCAATTTATAGTACAGTACCTTTATAAATGCCAGAAAGCTAACTATGCCACATTCTGTATAGTACCTAAGTTTTATGAACTGTATGAACATGTCTCTTTATCAAAATAGTTATGCTGCCTGGACTAATAGGACAATTAAAAGTAGAACACACCAAAAACTAATTAAGAAATAAGTACAGAAAATTTAGACTAGCTTCTAATTAAGCAAACTTTAAAAATATTAGACTTTTTCTAAGACATGAAATTGGAATTGATTATGAAAATGGAGTAAATGAAGCCGAGGAAAAATTGAAACCAAATCAAATTTGCTTTCGAATTTCGTGAAAAAAATCCACTTGAATGCCTGGAGCTGTGACATATCAATAATGCATTATTTGACTCATATGAAATTCCAACATACATTTGATGACTATTTCTATAAGTATTGCACGCAATCTAAATTACGTTGTCATTTACAGATAATTTGAATAAATAATGGAGAAAGGCAGTAATAAAAATAAATTGATTAGAACTTGTCAATTCATAGTTTATTAATAAAACTAATAAAATACATTTTCTCTCCCAAATAATTTTACAAACAGTAACAGAGCTAAATTAAACAACATCTCTTCCCAAAATGATAAAATTAAATGAACTAACTGCAGATATAATAAAATTATCATATTTTTTTGTTCATTGTACTACAAAATATATTGCACAAACAATGAAAATAAAATAATGCTACATTTATTAATAAAAATAAAATTAAGTAGTACTTTATTTTCGTTGCTAATAAACATTCTATTCTATTAATAAACATATTTAGATGAAATTGATTTAGTTTTGACGGAGCAGGTTATAATAAATATCCAATTCAACGAATAACATACTTAAACTTTCCAAACCCGATCATTCATATTTCGCGCAAAACAATCAAAATAACCAATAGAATAATTCTAAAGCTTTCACAAAATGAATAATATAATAACAAACATGATTATTAAAACTACTTCTATAACATTATATGATAGTTAAACTTAATTAAATAAACTACTAATCTAATAAAAATTGAATAAGAGGTAATTATAAAATGACTGTAAAATACCGTTACAGTATTTAAAGCTCTAAGTTGTGTTCTAATGTGTAGAGTGTGTAAAAATTATAACAGAAGTGATCAATACCGACATCAATTTAAGTGATTTTAGATAATACAAAATATAAACTAGCTTTCTACGATTCGTATGCATATGCCTCCAATATAGTTTTTAAACATTAACATTAAATTGGTGTGTTCTTCCGCTTTTAGGTGTAAACTTAAATATTTAATACTGTTTGCTGAAAGATCAGAAGACACTCATCTAATATATATATATATATATATATATATATATACATATATATATATATATAAAAACAAAAACGAAAATTCAATTGCGTCCAGCTATGAAAGTTAATATTTTTACAATGACAATGACACCAAATTATCAGCCACAATATTTTTCATTATTATACAAGCTAAAATGATGTGTATAATGGTTTTTATAGTTTTTATCACATTTACTTTATATACAAATATAATCGATCAGAAGCCCTTACTATTTTGAATTTAACGTTGACAAAATGTGTTGAAATTGTTTACTTTCATTATAGATTAATATACACGTATATATTTATATATATAAAAGCTGATGTTAGTCCGGTCGGTAGATTGGTATTTTTGGTAAAAACTCTATGAGAATTACATATTCCATCATTGACGATGAGTCGCAGTGTTGTTTCGATAATCGCCAGTGCAGTCCCAGCTTGTGGTACAGATAACTATTTTCCCATTCCAACAGTTTATTCAATGAATGTTGCGTCTGCAAAATCATTTTTACATATATATTTTTATAAACATCAATAATATAATTACCCGTTTGCTGAGACAAATAACAGGCCATAATGAACATCCAAGTGTGCAACAACAACATAAGCATCCGCAAAATAGCCATTTAACATTAACTGGTAATGTTTTCTTGAGAACACTGTTGATTCGTAAGACGGTTTCTTTGAATTCTTCGGGAGCCACACGAGAAACAAGCCCGCTTGGAAATTCCGAACTGAATCTGTTGCTTAATCCAAATCTACAAAGCAATAATCCTTGCAAAATTTATTAATAATAAATAAAACAATACTTACACAGTCATATTTCCTGCCCCTCGGATAATAACAGGATCGGGCACCAAAGTAACATCTGTATGTTCCACCTCTCCGGAGATTTCCTCCTCATCTTCGTAATAAATGGCATCGAATCCCCCTTCCATAACAACTTAAAGAAATCCAACTGGCAAATGATAATGATAGAGATTCAAATTGCACATGGGTATTTATAATGTTTAAGATTGATTGACAATTATATAAATAATTCCATTTGATACCTATTTTGATTGCATAAATAATTACAGGTTGCGATGACAAGTAACTCGATTTTTGATATGTAACTAATTAGCATGTATGCAATTCTAACTGGATTCTATTTTAATATTTATTATCATTTTCGTCAAAATTGTGGGCCGAGGATTTTTACAAATGATGAAAACTTATATCGAGGACACCAACTTCACTTAGAAGGAGCATCAGCATAATAGAAATGAACTTTGTGTGATTAAGTTTTCTGTCAATTCACTCTGTTCTGTTATTTCCATTGCGTCTAGCTTCGTGCAGTACGCAGTGGCGTTACAAATACTCTACATATAGTACCATCAGTAGCTGCGAAAGTCAATTCCCTCGAGCGATATAGATTTCAATACAATTATCAGTTGTTTTAATTTCCCAAGCCTTATGTTCTGTTAATTTTCCTCAACATCCCAGTAAGCATAGTCACGTCTTATTCACGTACATTTTTGGTGAATTTTGTGAATATAACGCCCTTTGGAGGCCAAAAGAGATTTGGATAATTGGTTATAAACTTTTTACTTATTCATTTTGATGCTATGGCCGGGATAGCCGTTGTGATACTGGTTGCCTGTAAATTCTATTGGTTATTCTAGACCCTTAGTCTAGTTTCATTTATTGTTACAAAAAGGGCACAGAAACAGTTTATTTTCGTAAATCTTGCAAAAAAAGGAGGTATTGGACTAAAATCCCTGTACCTAGCACCGACAAGCTATTCTTTGATTATTTTATTTTATATGTGACGCCCTCTATGGAAATACATAGGAAGTAAAAAGCTCGTTCTTCTAGATTCTAATTCGTCACTAGCTTCAATCTATTGTTGTGTCAATAAAATAGAATTTTGTCATATTTATTAATAAAGATATTATTTTTAAGTTTGTTTATTCCCAAACTGCTTCGAGGCATCCATTTATTCAGCTCGCAAGTTGTAAATGCCGTCGCTGAAGAAATTCATAAAAGATAAGGACAACAAAGGTATAAAAGGAATCATGGATGTTGATAAAGATGACAAACCCTTTATTGAGAAAATCCTTGGTGATATAAGCAAGACATCTGCCACAAAACAATTGGTATTGGGAACATCATCCGGATGGGTAACCGGCTACGTTTTCATGAAAGTCGGCAAAGTAGTAGCAGTCGCAGTTGGCGGTGGAATAATATTATTGCACGTAGCTAAAGAAAACGATCTGATCAATATTAATTGGAACAAAGTGAACAAACGCCTTGATAAAGTGGCCGATAAAGTAGAGGAAAAGATTACAGGCGAAGGACCCAGCTGGATGGATAAAGTACGTTTAAATTGTTTTGAACTGTTGGATTTTTTACTACTTCCATATATTATTTCAGATAACATCCTTTGCTAAAACTCATATGTCATTCTCTACTGGTTTTGTGGGTGGATTTTTTATTGCTGTGGGGTGTGTCTAATACTAAGCAGTACGAAAATAATCAAAAACATCAAAATAAATATTTAATTAACAAATTAGAATGCTGCGTTTGCTTAGAGACTAACAATTTTGTAAATGGTTTTGAAATTGCAGGTCGAACGTTTTGTAGATAGGAAGATCGATAAAGCAGAAGATGCAGTGCATAAACGACAAGGCAAAGCAAAAAGATGGTTTAACGACTTGACTGGCGAAGAAGCTCGCTTCAAAATTAGAGAGTCGCATATTTTCCTGGCTGCGTTTGTAGGTGGCATTTGCATAGGCATCGCTACTGCCTAAATCGATCTGCCGTTTATTGTATTCTCATTAGTTTATTGAAAATGAATGTGATAAAAATATTCTGCTTGTATTTCGTGTAATCCTAATCTCAATAAATAATAATAGGCTGTTAATTTATTCCGACGGTTTTTATTTTTACAATCGATTTAATCACAAGGATGAATAAAACAGAAAATTAAATAAAAGGAATCCTTACAATGTAGTTGTCTACAAAAGAACTCTGTTTCATATTTATTGAATGATAAACATACACATTTCATTATAAATCGATTAAAATAAAACACATTAATCAATCGATTAATTATTATTCGGTATCAGACGAGTCGGATTCGGAGTCTGAAGTTGAAGTCTGAAATAAATAATAATTAAACGTTGTTATATTTATAAGGTTGGTGTGGTGCAAATATTGATTACCTCTCTGTATTTAGAAGCTGTTCTATGTTGGTTGTCGAAATAACCTTTGATCTTTTGAATATACTTCATGTACATGGCCTTCTCACGTTCTGACATGTCCTCCCAAGTTTCGGGTGTTACCAATTCTTTTCTAAAATATCAAACAGTAAAAATTTATTAATAAGTTAGCAAAATAGCTTACAACGGATGTTCGAACTTAGGTAAGGCTGCAGTGTCCATGGTGTTATCATCTTGTTCCTCCTCTTCTATTTCAGTCTTCACTTTTTTAGGAGGGGGCTGTTCCTCCAACGTTTTAGGTTTTGCTCCGCGTTTTGTTTTATTCAATTCATCGGCACGTCTGTCATCGGGTAGGGTGTCCAAGTAAGCTGCATAATCTTGCTTGTATTGTTCCACTAACTAGAAATTTCAAATTGTCAGTTATAATAGATTTGAAATTTAAAAAAATAATTACATGTTGCGTCTGAAGTTTGTATTTGTCTTTCTCTGCCTGCGGCAAGGTCTTCCATTTAGCGGCGATTAGCTTCAAACGTTCCTTGGCATCGTAAACTTTGTACTCTTCGCTCTTTAATAACATTGTGCAAAATAGACTGTAAGAAGAATTTGGCGGTTTCTCCGGCTTCCCCTCCATTTTTTCCTTCAACATGATTTCTTCTTTAGTGAGAATTTTTTTATCTTTAATTTTATAATTGGGATGATACGCCAAAAATTCCTTCATCTCAATTTGATACTTATTTTCTAATTTAACGGCCCATTCGATCCAAATCATTTTCTTTTTTTCAGAGAGCATCTTCCACTTTTCTTTACACGCTTCTTTATAAACAGCACGATCTGTAATACCCACAGATTTTTTCAATTGCTCTTCGAAAAATATAATAAACGGTGTCGGCGGTTTCTTTGGTGGTTTCGATCCTCCCCGATCGGTATTTCTTTCGCGTGGTACTTCAGGATGTTTATTATAAAATTCTTCCACTTCCTGATCGAATGTAGCACGTTTCGCTGAAGCTAATTGCAAATATGTAACTTTAACGTCTTCTGGAAGTTCATTATATTGCGTTGCAATAATACGTGAGAGTTCGGGCATTTTTATGCCGGGATTTTCAGACATTATTGGGTCGCGTCGTTCCAAATAAAATAACATGTAACTAGATAGAGGCTTCTTTGGATAATCTGGGTGGATAATAAGCTTGTTTTTTGTGCCTTTATTGAAGTTTTGCCAAGGTCTTTTCACCCATTCTTTAGAATCTGTTAATACTTCGCTCAGTAATCGGTAATGGCGTTGCCGTTTTTGGATGAGGTGCCAAGCTTCACGGCACTTATCAGCTGAATAGTCGTAAAACGCAACCTGAAATACAATATTTCCATTTAATCTTTTTGGCACAAACCTTTGTTTTCACATGTTCAATGCCCTCCGCAGCCAAAATCAAAATCACGGATATGATTAGCACTGAACTGAATATTAAAACTGGATGAATGAAAACGTAACGGAAACAAGAAAGTTATGTATTCATATGTCAACATGCATTAATTACCATCTTCATTTTAAACAAATGATTAGAAATAAAATTGTTCTTTACAGAAAGTAAATATTATCTAGTACAGTGATTCTCAACCTTTTCCTTGTCACGCCACATTTTTAACACGTTAGCTGCATATCCCCTGCATACTGTATGTGACATTTCGATTTGACGGTAGCAAATTACATATAAAACACTCAACATACATTGGCCCGGCAATTTGCATTTTACGAAAAAGCATACTTTTTACGCCCCGCAGTCAACGTGTTAATAATTGAAGGTAGCATCAATTGATAAAAAATTCATTTCGGGAGGGGCTACTGCCTGGAAGTAACGGCACACTGGTTGAAAATCACTAACTACTAGTACTAATACTTTTATACAAACCTCATTCCAATCAAGTTTTTTAGCTCTCGACAAATACATCATCGTATCATTATCTGGTAAAGCTTTCTCGATTTGGTTCAGTAATTTGGGAAGATGCTCGGCGGGAATTTGAATTTCTTCCTCCTCGTCATTATCAGCTTCCTTAACTTCGACATTGAATTCATTTAACTCATTATCATGGTTAGCATCGTTAATACTATCGATTTTAACCTGTTCAATTTTAACCTTTCGCTTTTTCTTCGGTTTAACGAGTTGCGTCTCAACAGATTCAGGCACCTCTTCTTTGACCGTAGCCTCTTCTTGCTTAATAATTGTATCTTGGCTCTTTCGCCGTTTGTGTTTCTTTGATGTCGATGGTTGAGTCTCACCCGGATTATCTGTTGCCAATTTCTTATGCTTATTTTTCTTGTGGTTTTTTATTTCAATTGAATCATTGTATTCATCTGGAATTATATCATCTTCAACTGTAGAAGAGTCACTGCCACTTTTATGTTTATGTTTTCCCATTGTTTATTATAGTTTTTCAGTTTGTTTGGAATCCAGTAAATGATGCCAGGCAGATCAATTAATTTTGCAAATATCTTACAGAAATCATTCTTATTTGATCATAAACAAATCAATTAATTACGGTTTTGACCAAATATAATTAACAAGCGTTATAAATATTTGTGTTTTATTCAATGGAAATCGTTAATTGGCAGAGGCACAGAAGTGATCTGATTTTGCAGCGATTGGATTGCAGATTGCTGCCGAGTAGAACGAATACCGATGTCAAACCGAGAGTCGTTTAAAGGTTAGAAATTTGAAATGCGAAGCTTCTCACAATCGAATTTCATCACATCGAAAAGCCTTTTTCAATAGTTTTTATTGAATTTCTATTTCACAAAGCAATGCTTCAGCTTCAGTATATATTTCAGTATTCTTTTTGATATCAATTTGATCGTTTTATAAGATATTAATTTTTTTAGAAAGTTTGTTTCATTATTAATGTTGGCAACATTTTTTCATAGAAGCGTCTATATTACAGTACCGTAGTGACACATTTTTATAGATTAATTAATAATCATTTTTATTAAGTAACTTCAATTTTACCGATTTTAATGAACGAATATATTAATTTGCAAATTCTTTCTTTATTCATCTAAGCATTGTTTTTTTACTAATTAATAAAAAAAATCGAGTTATGTATAACAACCGTTGATTTTATTAATGAAATGTGTTGTATGTAATATAAATACAACCTATACATTTATTGCATGCAGCAGAAAACTAACAACCATTTTGAATTTAATACCTGCTACATTCTGAAAGATAATAAACAGTATATTACTTTTTGATTATAAATAACATGATATTTCATTGTTCTTTTATTTTTCATGTTATTTATGAATGGGTCAACGTCCACTTCAAGAAATCTCACAAGGGATTCATTGCTACTTGGGAAACCAACCAATCAACCTCAATAATTTGACGTCTCTGACTAGTAAAAATTTTGATCTTAGCCATAGGTTGAGATCAAAATGTTGGCTGACAAGTATAAATTTTGATCTTAGCCATAAGCTGAGATCAAAATATTGGCTGCGAGATATTCCAATTTTTATTCAGCGGATATCTCTTCTTACTTCTGCTCTCCTGGTACTTGACCTAAGCAATTCAAATCTTCTGAATAAAATTATCGATTAATTTTTTAAAAATAAACTTTGTCCAAATTGAAC
>JARJEC010054671.1:0-17577 GCA_030264575.1 Tachinus sp. AB-2021 | reverse complement strand
TGCTTGATAACAATATCATTCGGTTTACGTATTATCTTGATTACTTTGTAACGAGGAAATTGTATTGAGCCACCGGCATTCTGCATAATATATGATTATTAAACGCAATCTAATTTAAAATGTATTTAATTCAGTTCTAGAAGAGACTTTGATTAAATTTAAAAAAATTGAAATTGATAAAGCATTAAATTAACCCATTAATCAGTCGCAGCATTCAAAAAAGAAATGATTACAAATTATATTATAAATAAGTAGTGAAAATGATTTTTTTAAATATTATTTAAGTATAGATTTACTTTATTTATTATCATAAAATTAAAGATTAATAAATCTATAAATACATAAAACTGTGTACTACAAATTGTTAATCTACAGCAACAATTGGCGGATGCGCCGGGCATTATATTATAATGGCCTTATGAAACTAAAATATGAAGCGCCTGTGTCAAGTATTTAACGTGCGCCTCCACTTAATCCAACACTAATTATCATAAACTGCAACACTATCCATAATCTTTCTAAATTTAAGCCCCCGCAGATTTTATATTCTGCAAAATTGCTTCAAAATAAAAAATATATAGGAAGTATTAATTTTAAACGTTTTTCAAATTTATAAAAGGTTAAATTTAAAAATTATCCGCACATTAGATTTGCTTCAAATAATACAAAGAATGCAACCGCAATTGCATTTAGTGCCAAAAATAAAAATTTAGAGCATTCTTGAAGTTCCGAAAACAATTTAGAGGCAGGAAGACCGATCTTTAAGTTTCTCAATAGTGATCAACACATATATAAATAACAATTTGTATAAAAACTAGAATTATTTTGCAATTGATTAACAAAACTACCAACTTTTACAAAATTTGAAGTTTCAAAAGCAATTTCGAGAAATGAAGATTAAGTTTTTATAGAAAGAGTAACAAAACATCTAAAAATTAGAATATTATAATTATTAAATAAGTACGACGCCATTACTCCATTTGAAATAAATGTTTCAAAAAATTCACCTCGGTTGGATACTACCGTAGCTCAATTGGCAGAGCAGTGGACATTTTTTCTTAGGTTATTAGTTATTATTAATATTGTATATAGTTAGGTTAGTTGTTATTTGTAAATAGTTAGTTTAAGCTTAAATTCCTTAAACAGGATACAATCGTCCTGCGTGTAACTTTTATAAATTAATGAAAACTTTCGAAAAACAATTCTATATAATTAAAACCTTACATGTGTTGTGTTGTTACACTAATGTTAAACAATAATTGTTATATAAGTTCCCCGAGAACAGGTAATATTATCACATTTTTTGTTATTCCAAATTGATATTAATGAAAAAGCTTGAAACTGGAATAGGAAATAATAATTATTTACAACTTAAATTTTCTAATGGAGTCTAAGTAGAAAATAGAATATTATAATTATTACGTCATTACTCCATTTGATATAAATGTTTAAAAAAATTCACCTCGGATGGGGATCGAATTGGTAAAGCAGTGGACACGAAATCCAAAGGTTATGGGTTCGATCCCAATCCGAAGTGACTTTTTTAAAACTTTTCTTTCAAATGGAGTAATTATATTCTAATAACTTTTATGTTATTATTTTGCCTTTAAACTCTTATTTAGTAAACTGTAAGCAAATCTGTATTTGGACTTTTCATTATATTATCTATATCAATTTTTAATTACATTTATACTTGTAATAGAAACATATGCAAAATCAATCTAGGTGCACGTACCGTTCAATTGAAATGCTTCTATCGGAACCAATTATGTTCGAATATATCGGAATGGCCACCAGAATCGTCCCCGAAATATAACGATTTGCTGTTTTTGTAAGTTTATGTCTCTTAGTTCTTCAATGTATTCTATGACGTCATTTATGTGTTGTTGTATTTCCTTGAATACGTCAGTTACAGTTTGCTTTTTGATAATGATTTATTCAACTTTTATCACATTTTTCAATACAATACAAACTCGGTTTCTAGTAATTTTTTTGAATTTAAAACTTTTATATTAAAGTGTGAAAAAGCGGAGAAATAAAACGTAAACCAATTGAGGAGAAAGGGTAGCTATAAATGTCAGTTACTGTTTGCTTTTTGATAATAATTTTTTATTCTTTTTTCAAATTTTGCAATACAATACAAATTCGGTTTCTAGTAATTTTTTTGAATTTAAAAGTTTTATATTAAAGTGTGAAAAAGCGGAGAAATAAAACGTAAACCAATTAAGGAGAAAGGGTGGCTATACGTGTCAGTACTGTTTGCTTTTTGATAATAATTTTTTATTCTTTTATCAAATTTTGCAATACAATACAAATTCGGTTTCTAGTAATTTTTTTGAATTTAAATGTTTTATATTCAAGTGTGAAAAAGCGGAGAAATAAAACGTAAACCATTTAATTAGTAAGGGTGGCTATACACGTCAGTTACTGTTTGCTTTTTGATAATGATTTTTTATTCTTTTATCAAATTTTGCAATACAATACAATACAAACTCGGTTTCTAGTAATTTTTTTGAATTTAAAACTTTTATATTAAAGTGTGAAAAAGCGGAGAAATAAAACGTAAACCAATTAAGAAGAAAGGGTAGCTATACGTGTCAGTTACTGTTTGCTTTTTGATAATAATTTTTTATTCTTTTATCAAATTTCCCGATACAATACAAACTCGGTTTCTAGTATTTTTTTGAATTTAAAACTTTTATATTAAAGTGTGAAAAAGCGGAGAAATAAAACGTAAACCAATTAAAGAGAAAGGCTGGCTATACATGTCTGTTACTGTTTGCTTTTTGATAATGATTTTTTATTCTTTTATCAAATTTCCCAATACAATACAAACTCGGTTTCTAGTAATTTTTTTTAATTTAAAACTTTTATATTAAAATTAGAAAAAGCGGAGAAATAAAACTTAAACCAAATAAGGAGAAAGGGTGGCTATACAGGCAGTGACGATTGAGAATGCATTGGACTGGGGACTGCATAAATAATAAAAAATATAACACTGGCATTGGCATTTAATTTAGAGTATAATTATATTATAATAAAATGAAATGTTTTACTTCTGCGTATATTTTTAAAATTTAAAAATGTTGCTATAGCAAAACATGCAATTGAATGATTTTTGAATTTATTTTTGTTTGTTTATGTTTTACATCAGTGCTACGTACTCCAAAGACTTGTGATAATGGGGATTTGATGGAACCAGCAGCTTATAAGCTGACTTCCAAACCAATAAATTTTTATTATCTAAAAACTTGTGGTTTTATTGAATGTTCTAAAATATATTTTGGGAACATTTAGAGACGCTATTAAACTACTTAGTAGATTTATTAAGCTTTTAGATATGCAGGAATTTTTTTTGCCCAACCCAACTTTTACTAACTTTTAAATTTTTATGTAAAATATTTAATTATTTAATACTAGTATGAAACATAATGAATTGAAAAGTTATTAAACTTTGATTTAATTTAAAATATATATTTATAATATAATCGATGTATAATTTATACGTATTTTTCTCTCGTCAAAAACAATTTTTACTTATTTTTTTGCCATTTTATGTTATTTTTACCGTTTTCTGAGAAAGAACAAATTCAGGTGTTTTTGAAATTTTTATAATAACACGTATTTTATGGAAACATTTGTATTTAAGCTCAGATGATCTTTTATATATTTTTCTATAGTTTTTTTTAAAGAAATGTAAAACTTATTTTGTACTGTTTTTATGCTTTATTTAAATCTTCTTCAAATTGTATCTTTTATGTAATTAAATATATAAAAAGATGAAATTTTTTGAAACATTAGAGAGTTGTTTGTAACTAAACCAAGAATACAACATTTATGTTCATTTTTACCGTTTTCTGAGAAAGAGAACAAACTCAGGTGTTTTTGAAATTTTTACAATAAAACGTATTTTATGGAAACATTTAAAAACTTTTGTATTTAAACTCAGATAATTTTTTATATAATTTTTCTATCGGTTTTTTAAAGAAATTTAAATTTTATTTTGAACTATTTTTTATGTTTTATTAAAATCTTCTTCGAATTGTATCTTTTTTATATAATTAAATATTTAAAAAAGATGAAATTTGTTGAAACATTAGACTTGTTTGTAATTAAACCAAGAATACAACATTTATGTTCATTTTTACCGTTTTCTGAGAAAGAGAACAAACTCAGGTGTTTTTGAAATTTTTACAATAAAACGTATTTTATGAAAACATTTGAAATCTTTTGTATTTAAACTCAGAATATATAATTTTTCTATAGTTTTTATAAAGAAATTTAAATTTAATTCTGAACTGTTTTTTATGCTTTATTTAAATCTTCTTCAAATTGTATCTTTTTTGTATAATTAAATATATAAAAAAGATGAAATTTTTTGAAACATTAGAGACTTGTTTGTAATTAAACCAAAAAAACAACAATTTTTCTGTATTTTTATTAAAATTTTCAATATGAAAAACAGTTGTTATTATAAAAGTATTATTTTCTGGAGTAAAATGAGGAGTCTGGAAAACTAAAGACTGTGACACACAGGATGAAATTAACAATTTTACTGATTCTTTTGATACGAGGACTTATTTTTGAAATTTAGAAGAAACAAAATGAATACAAAAACACATTGTTGGGTCTCAGTTCATCTCAATAACTTTTATACAAAGATTGTAAATAATAATTATTTATAAATTAAAGTTTTAAAGGGAGCCTAAGTTGAAATTAGAATATTATAATTATTAAATAATTACTACGCCATTACTCCAATTTGAAATAAATGTTTAAACAAATTCACCTCGGACGGGGATCAAACCTATAACCTTTGGATTTCATGTCCACTGCTGTACCAATGTTTTAGAAAATTAACTTTAATGTGGCTGTAGAACATAATACTAATGCTAACTGAGATACCTCAGTAGCTCAATTGGAAGAGTATTGGACATGTAATCCAAAGGTTGTGAGTTTGATCTCCATCACAGGTGAATTTTTTCAAACATTTATTTCAAATGGTGTAATGCCGTAGTAATTATTTAATAATTATAATATTCTAATAACTTTTATGTTATCAATTTACCTTTAAACTCTTATTTAGTAAGCTGTAAGCAAATTTGGATTTGGACTTTTTATTCTATTAATATCTATATCAATTTTTAATTACATTTATACTTGTAATAGAAACATATGCGAAGATAAATCTTAACACAAGAATTAATAAAAATAAATTTTGATTTATGCGGCACTCCTACGTTCAATCTAGGTGCACGTACCGTTCAATTGAAATGCTTCTATCGGAACCAATTATGTTCGAATATATCGGAATGGCCACCAGAGTCGTCCCCGAAATAAAAAGAAGCCCCCGCGACGAAAACGCGCTAATCACATAATCTAGAAGCGATCCACAACAATAACCCATACAAACCGATATGGAAATGTGAAACCTGAGGATATCTCGGTAGCATCTCCACCCACGCGGCACACCTGTGACACTCACCCTCCATCATCAAACTTATTCACTTCCCCTTTAAGCTTTACTACACTAGCTAGTCGTAGTTTGTCTAGACTCTTACGACAATGCATAGAACAAAATCAAACAAACCACCGACCCATTCAATATCCAAGAGCTCTATTCACGCAACACGATTTATGAATGGCTTTTTATTCCGTTGACAATTTCTAATATATTTTTTTAATTTTGTGTGAACTAACATTTTCTATGGGGATTATTGTTGCTGCCAGTATAACATCAAGATTTGAATGTTAATTTCCATGCGCAAATGAAATTTAAAATGAAATCAAATTAATTATGCAGATGTTTATACCTCGTCGTTATTGGAGGTAGGAAACGCTGTTTAAAATTAAAAGTCCTCGTTGAAATATGCCCATACGATGGTATAATAACACACTGCCGTCCCGTTTTCGTGAATTATGTCCGGCTCGGTATAATAAACAAAATTGAAATATAAAATTAATAAACAAAGTAATTAAAATGCTTAACAAGGGGGTGTGGCTTTTACAACCTTTAATTTGCGGCCCACACACTTGAAATACGTGGATGTCAGAGAGGACTATATAAGACGGCCACCTTTGACCTGCCTACCTCCTGCAAACCTACAGGGATATATTTTCTGTATCAATATTTTTTTTAACATTAATATATTCAGCGATTGATAAATAATTTTCGCAATTAGC
Organism: Tachinus sp. AB-2021; assembly: GCA_030264575.1. Lineage (NCBI taxonomy): Eukaryota > Metazoa > Arthropoda > Insecta > Coleoptera > Staphylinidae > Tachinus > Tachinus sp. AB-2021. The sequence goes on along the minus strand of JARJEC010054671.1, from coordinate 11,394 downwards.
TGTTGATGTTGGTGGTCCGAGGACTCATAATAATTGCTTCGACGCGGAAATTATTTGCAAATATTTATTAATTATTAATGCAATACAAAATTAGTATAAATATCTAACCAGATCATTTAAAATTTTTCTATTTACATAAAATTCTAAACATTTCCAACTTAATTCGTTGGAAATGTTTAGTTGGAAAAAAGTACTAATAATTTTTTTAATATTTTGAAAATAAATACAAAATTAGTATAAATATCTAACCAGATCATTTCAATTTTTCAATTTACATATAATTCTAAACATGTCCAACGTATTAAAAAAGGTACTAATAATTTTTTTAATATTTTAAAAATTCCGAAAGAAAAATGTAGATATACATTATGCCAATTATTGGGAGAAAATTCTGGATGGGCACGCTTACAACTCCAGCAGCAATAAGGAATGTCGTATACTTGTACTGATAATTCACACTTCACCGATAAATCAATCAGTGAATTGTGAATCAATACAAGTATACGACAAATTTCTAAAATTTGTAGAATGTTTACATCTTACATTTACTATAAGCTGGGACATCAAATTTGCTAAAAATTTCAATTGAGAATTTTTCCAAGAAAATTTCAGCGACTTATGCAGTAATTGCAGTGACCGCTCGTCGTCCAGTTGCTTCAGCCGGTTAATGGCCAACATTTTGAAGATATAAGAACCATGCACTTAACTGAAGATAGTACCTAGCAAACTAGTTTAGCCCAAAAACATGCTGGGTATCCTCACCCTGCCGAGAGTAGAGTTTTTGACATGTTTTTGGCGCTTCTAAATTGGTCAAAATTTACATATTTGAGCACCAATCCAAGAAAAATAGGTTCCTTTAAATTTTTTATTGTGCGAATATTATTTTTAGATATTTTGAAAATAAGTTTAAAGCTTAAAGACACCATCAGACCAATACCAATAATTTGCTGTTATAGAAAGTTATTTTTCTTCTTATTGTGCCGTCTCCTATCGGAGGTTGGCAATCATCATTGCAATTCGGATCTTCGACGTTGCAGCTCTAAATTGTTGGACCGATGTTTGTCCATACCACTCACGTAAGTTGTTCAACCACGAGGTTCTGCGACGCTCTATGGATCTTCTTCCTTGTATTTTTCCTTGCATAATTAGTTGTAAAATCGAGTATCTCTCTCCTCGCGTAATATGTCCAAGATACTTTAGCTTCCGTTTTTTAATCGTATGGATCAGTTCTTTTTCCTTATGCATTCTTCGTGTGACTTCTTCGTTGTTTATTAGAAAGTTATTTACAAAGTAGCAAATTATTGGTTTGTTTATATATAAATTAACCACAACTTCCTGAGCGACAGGCAATTTCAGGTGATAATTGAAAACACGGCATCACTACCTAAAAGAATTGGTGCAGGTATCCCGCAAGGATCCATCCTCGCTCCAAAACTTTTCAACATATTACCCACATTTGCAAACACACTAACGGCCCTTTATGCAGATGACACTGCAATCTACTAAAGCTCTTTCTACGCCATCGTCCAAACAACAAAATCAAATCCATCTAAACATGCTACAAGAATATTTAGAAAAATGGAAATTCAAAATAACGCAGACAAATTCAAAAGGATAATATTCTCTAAAAAAGTTACAAACAAAAATTTACAACGACATAAGCTATTTCTACGCCATCGTCGCCCAAAAACAAAATCAAATACATCTAGACTTCCTTCAAAAATATTTCGAAAAATGGAAACTCAAAATGAACGCAGACAAATAAGGATAATTTTCTCCCGCAAGGATCCATCCTCGCTTTAAAGATTGTTATTGAAATTATTGGTTTGCCGGGTCAGCCAATAATTCGCGAAGGTCTTGAGGAACCTCAAAATAAAGTCTCCAAATAGTTTTACAGCTCCAACATTGGAAAAATGCATTTTTTGAACACCAGTAGCAAAAAAACAGTATTTTGATATTTCTATACCTAGATTATATTTTTCTGACTGATCCAAATGTAGTCTAAATCTCTACAAATTGCTTCAAAAGAAATTGAACACCAATTACAAAACACTCGAAGTCAATTAACGTATTGTGGTCTACAAATTCTTTTATTATATAGTATTATTCTGCTTATACACGTTTTTTTTATTAATATTTTGATGTTTTTCTAACTATTGTGAGTAGCTTCTACATTGAATCTTCTTGTCGTTGAAACACATTTTGAGATTTGAAACTAATTTTTGGTAACCAATAACAAACGTCTTTGTGCACACTATTATCTACCTTAGCTCAATAGCCCAAAGATAACTAAATCGTTAAAAAAATTAGTTTTAGATGTTTCGTTAACTATTCTGGGCTTTGAAATGGTCTTCTGTTTAGAGTTTTAAAACTGCTACATTTGGCCACCAAGCCCAAAACAGTCTGAGCGTTTGTACAGACTACTATCGACAAATTGCAGATTATTATCTACCTTAGCTGAATAGCCCATAGAAAATAATAACTAAATCGTTAAAAAAATTAAATTTAGAAGTTTTGTTAACTATTCTGGGCTTTAAAATAGTCTTCAATTTAGAATTATAAAACTGCTACATTTGGCCACCTAGCCTAAAACAGTCTGAGCGTTTATACAGACTAGTATCGACAAATTGCAGATTATTATCTAAGTTAGCTCAATAACCCAAAGAAAATAATAACTAAATCGTAAAAAAAATAGTTTTAGATGTTTTGTTAACTATTCTGGGCTTTAAATTTGTCTTCAATTTAGAGTTTTAAAACTGCAAGATTTGGCCACCAAGCCTAAAACAGTCTGAACGTTTGTGCAGACTACTATCGACAAATTATTTTTACATGTTTTGCTAATGATCCTGAGCTTAGGAATTGCTTCTTTCATTTTTTCAATTGAATGTCGATTTCAAAACTATTGCTATTTTTTGATACCAGCTCCAAAAGATATTTTGCAACCTGAACGTTAGGTTTACATATTTTTCCACAAAGCTTAAACATTTTGGTGCTTTAATACTGGCTAAAATTGGTATTTTAGATACCAACTAGAAGCCTTGGTTTCTTCCTACTTATCAAGGTCTATTTTTATATAATACCTACGGTTGAGAAGCTTGCAATTCTTACCTTTTAGATCAAACTTAGTTTTAGATATTTTGTTGACAATCTAAAGCTTAAAATATCCTCAAAATTTTTTAAATTGATGTTTTTGTGTACCAATTATATATTTGTAGGAATTGCTACCAACTATCCCGGGCTTTAGAATTGTGTTTGTCGGCTTCAAATGTCCTCCAAATAAATTGTTTTTGCAATTTATATTAGAACAATTGAATTGAAATTTTTGTGTACCAATTACAAAATTGCTACCAACAAATTATTTCTAGATGTTTCACAAACTATTAAGTTTAGGTCAGGAAGAACTAGTTTTATTCCTACCTCTAAATTGTGCTTATAACTAATAATTGCCAAAAACGGCAAAAATTGATATTTTTAGAAGCAACCATAAAAGAATTTTTGTATCTATTAAGCTTTAGCCATGTTATTAGGCATTTTAGCTACAATTTTGAGGCATAAAACTATGTCTTCCCACCTTCAAATTGTTTTTGCGGCTTCAAAATTGCCATTTGTGTGCACCAATTGCAAAATAATTAAAGTCTTTGATAATTTTTTTGTTTCAAACTAAGTTTTCGATGTTTTTTTATCCAATTTCCGGTTTGAAATATAGTCTTCCTACTTACTTCAAATTTTGCTAAAAATGATACTGTTGTTCATGAATAGCTTTTGCAGCAACTCTAAACTAAAGTTTTTAATAATTTTTTGTCTCAAATTTAGTTTTAGATAACTATTCTGAGCTTCGGAATAAAATCTTTCTTCTTTTAAATTGCACTTTAAGCCGCTATATGTAGCCTCCAACCGTATAAAACAATCTAATACAGACTACTACCATTAAATTGCTTTTGATACTTCAAATTTTGCAGAAAATGGTAGTTCAGTTAATGAATTGCAAAAGCAACTCAAAACTAAAGTCTTTAATAATTTTTTGTCTCAAATTTAGTTTTAGATACCTATCTTTGGCTTCGAAATAAAGTCTTTCTTGTTTAAATTGTACTTTAAACCGCTATATTTGGCCACCAACCATAAAACAACCTAAGCTTTTGTACAGACTACTAGCTACAAATTATTTTGTTTTGTTTTGTTAACCATTGTTGGCTTTACGATTGGATTGCTGTTTTTAGGCATGCATGTTGAGATCCAAAAAGAATTTTTTGAATACCATTTTTTTGTACCAGTTTCAAAAGAGTTGAGGTCCAAAAACATTTTAATACCTACAAGTTATGTTTACATATTTGCTGTTTTGAAATTGCATGTTAAGATTCAAAAGTTGCTGTTTTTGTGCAGATTGCTGTCTAAAAAATATTTTTACATGTTTTGCCAACTACCGTGGGCTTTGGAATTATATCTGTTTTTGGATTGAAATTCGAAATTCAAAACAGTATTTTTTGATAACAGTTGCAAAAGTGTTGAAGTGCAAAAACATTTTAATACCTACAAGTTATGTTTACATATTTGCGTTTTGAAATTGCATGTTAAGATTCAAAAGTTGCTGTTTTTGTGCAGACTGCTGCCTAAAAATTATTTTTACATGTTTTGCTAACTACCCTGGGCTTTGGAATTATATCTGTTTTAGAGTTGCAATTCGAGCTTTAATACTGCTATTATTTTGGTACCAGCTACAAAACTGTTGAAGTCCAAAAACATTTTAATACCTACAAGTTATGTTTGCATATTTGCTGTTTTGGAATTCCATATTAAGATTCAAAAGTTGCTGTTTTTGTGCAGACTGCCGTCCATAAATTATTTTCACATGTTTTGCCAACTACCGTGGTTTTTAGAATTATATCTGTTTTTGAATAGCAATTCGAGCATTAAAACTGCTATTTTTTGGTACCAGCTACAAAAGTGTTGAAGTCCAAAAACATTTTAATACCTATAAGTTATGTTTACATATTTTGCCAAAAATTGCAAAGTCTAAAACTAATTCTTCCTGTCTTTAAACTATCATTGAAGGTTCAATATTGGCCAAAATTGGTAAACTATATACTAACTGCAACAGTTGTTTTTTTTCTTACTTATGAATGCCTATTTTTTATATAGTACCTACGTTTAAGAAGCTTTTAATACGCCTTCTTACCTTTCAGATAATTTTATTGTTTCAAGCCTAGTTTTAGATGTTTTTGTTAGACCATCTAAAGCATCAAATATCTTCTAAATTGTTTTAGCAATTTTTATTAAAATAATTAAATTGAAGTTTTTGTGTACCAATTACAAAAATCATTGTAGGAATTGCTACCAAGTTGCCTGGGCTTTGGAAATGTGTTTATCGGTTTGCGAATTACATTTCGAGCTTCAAAACTGCTATTTTTTTGTACCAGCTGTAAAAGAGTTGAAGTCCAAAAAGATTTTACTACCTGAAAGTTATGTTTAGATATTTTTCCAAAAATTCCAAAACTTAAAACTAATTTTTCTTGCCTTTAAACTGTCATTGGAGGTTTACTGGCCAAAATTGGTATTTTAGACACCAACAATAAGAGTTGATTTATTTTACTTATCAAGGCCTATTTTTTATATAACGCCTACGTTTGAAAGGTTTACATTTTGCTTTCTTATCTTTTGGATAATTTTATTGTCTCTAACCTAGTTTAAGATATTTTGTTAGCCAATCTGAGGTTTAAAATATTTTTGCAATTTCTATGAGAACAATTAAATTGATGCTTTTGTGAACACACAGCAGAGGAAACATCCATCTCCGATACAGAGCCGACCGGAGCGCTTTGCTGTATGATAATAATTGACGTTCGTGTGTGCGAATGTACTCACGCACGCGATTGGTGCGTTCAGGAGCCTCAATTTAAAAATCTGACAAGAAGAATTTTGCAAAGTAATACAAAGTTTGAAATTGCGTTTTCCTGTCTCTAAATTGTTCTCATAACTTCAAAAAATCGCAACAAATTATATTTTTAGGCAGGAACCATAAAACAATTTTTGTACATATCAAGATTTAACCATGTTTTTTGTTCACTGCCAAAAATATTAATTTTTGGCAGTAAGCATAAAACAATTTTTGTACATATCAAGATTTAACCATGTTTTTTGGTTACTGCCTAAAACATCAATTTTTAGCAGTAAGCATTAAACAATTTTTGTCCATATCAAGATTTAACCATGTTTTTTGTTGCTTACTGCCAAAAATTGAAATTTTAGGCAGTAAGCACAAAACAATTTTTAGATATCAAGATGTTTTTTAGGCATTTCGACTACAATTCTGAGACTTAAAACTAGGTCTTTTCACCTCTAAATTGTTTTTGCAGCATCAAAATTGCCAGTTCTGAGCACGAATTGCAAAATAATTAAAGTCTTTGATAATTTTTTTGTTTGAAACTTAGTTTTAGATGTTTTGTTATCCAATTTCTGGCTTGCAATCTAGTCTTCCTGCCATTAAACTGCTTTTTGATACTTCAAATTTTGCAAAAATTGTTACTTTTGTTCACGAATTGTTAAAGCAACTCTACATATTGTTACTTATAAATTATTTTTAGATGTTTTGATCACTATTGACAAACTTTAAATTTGGCAGGACTTATACATTGTTTTTTAGCTTGAAAAATGCTTAAAAATTTTATTTTTTTGCACCAATTGCAGAACAATTATAGCAAATCAAAATTTGTATCGTCTCAAATTTTCTATTCCAAAAAATTCTAGATATTGAAAAGATGGTTTCAATATTTAGAATTTTTCTCGTATTTGCAAATATTGTAAATAATAATAATTTTTTAAAATTTAATTTAGTTTTACAACGTCGACTAATTTTCTTATTAGAATATTATAACTATTAAATAATTACTACGCCATTATTCCATTTTGGAGCAATGGTGTCCTCCAAAATGGAGTAATGGCGTAGTAATTATTTAATAGTTATAATATTCTAATTTCAATTTAGGTTTTATTTAAAAATTTAAATTGTAAATAATAATAATTATTATTTACAATATTTGTATTTTATTATGTTTGTAAAATGTTCCGTGGTTTTGAATCAATCCTTTCTGTTTATTGTCATTTTGAAGCAATTTTGTAGCATTTGCTTTATTTTTAGAATTCTCATAAAACATTTCACGTCTAAAAATGGCTTCTTTTTAATTATAGTATGTTTTCGATCAATTTTGAAGAGTTCCTAATATACGGAACAAATGTTACTTTGTTTTGCGAGTAAGATGTACTGAAATTGTGATTTATTGTAAGAAATTTGCTTGATTTGCATTTAAATGTAAAACACACAAACAAACAGTTTTTATTTTATAAAGAGTGTTTATATTTTTCTGGCGGACCCTGTATTTTACCAAAAACTTTATATTATGAAATATGAAATAAATAAATTAATAAACTTTTTTAATATTTCAACAAGAAAAAAAAGCGATTATTTTTTAAATACTTTGATTGTTAGATTTTAATTTTAGATATTTAAAAAAATTTTAATTTTTCTTGCGGACCCTGTATTTTACCAAAAACGAATGTTATGAAATATGAAATAAATAAATTAAAAAGCTTTTTTAATATTTCAACAACAAAAAAAGCAATTATTTTTTAAATACTTTGATTGTTAAGTTTTAGTTTTAGATATTTAAAAAAAATACAAATTTTTCTGGCGGACTCTGCACTTTACCAAAAACTTATATTATGAAATATGAAATAAATAAATTAAAAAACTTTTTTAATATTTCAACAACGAAAAAAGCGATTATTTTTTAAATACTTTGATTGTTAGAATTTAATTTTAGATATTTAAAAAAATATAAATTTTTCTGTCGGACCCCGTATTTTACTAAAAACTTATGTTATGAAATATGAAATAATGAAATTAAAAAACTTTTTTAATATTTCAACAACAAAAAAAGCGATTATTTTTTAAATACTTTGATTGTTAAGTTTTAGTTTTAGATATTTAAAAAAATATAATTTTTCTGGCGGACCCTGTACTTTACCAAAGACTTATGTTATGAAATATGAAATAAATAAGTTAAAAAACACTTTTAATATTTCAACAACAAAAAAAGCGATTATTTTTTAAATACTCTGATTGTTAGATTTTAATTTTAGATATTTAAAAAAATATAAATTTTTCCAGCGGACCCTGTATTTTACCAAAAACTTATGTTATGAAATATGAAATAAATAAATTAAAAAACTTTTCTAATATATCAACAAGAAAAATAAGCAATTATTTTTTAAATACTTTGATTGTTAGATTTTACTTTTAGATATTTAAAAAAAAATAAATTTTTCTGGCGAACCCTGTATTTTACCAAAAACTAATGTTATCAAATATGAAATAAATAAATTAAAAAACTTTTTTAATACTTCAACAACAAAAAAAAAGAGATTATTTTTTAAATACTTTGATTGTTAGGTTTTAATTTTAGATATTTAAAACAATATAAATTTTTCTGGCGAACCCTGTATTTTACCAAAAACTTATGTTATGAAATATGAAATAAATAAATTAAAAAACTTTTTTAATATTTCATCAACAAAAAAGCGATTATTTTTTAAATACATTGATTTTTAGATTTTAATTTTAGATATTTAAAAAAATATAAATTTTTCTAGCGGACCCTGTATTTTACCAAAAACTTATGTTATGAAATATGAAATATATAAATTAAAAAACGTTTTTAATATTTCAACAAGAAAAAAAGCGATTATTTTTTAAATACTTTGATTGTTAGATTTTAATTTTAGATATTTCAAAACATATACATTTTTCTGGCGGACCCTGTATTTTACCAAAAACTTATGTTATGAAATATGAAGTAAATAAATAAAAAAACTTTTTTAATATTTCACCACAAAAAAAAGGGATTATTTTTTATGCTTTGATTGTTAGATTTTAATTGTAGATATTTTAAAAATATAAATTAGCTTTTTAACAATGTTAACGATATTTTTCACAAATTGCTTTTATTTTTAAGCGGCAAACAAAATCGTTTGATTGAATTTTTATTAAAAAATATGTGTGGGCATGTTTAAAGGCATTAAAAATCACGAAGCCCACATGACAGATGGGCATTGCTGCGAAATATTGCGCGTTAAATCACCAACGGCCGCTAATGTCATATAAAGTGGAAGAACCGACCTCTTTCTCATTCCATCTCTTGATGCTCGGCCAGATGAAAATAATCTCGCCGTTGTTTCTTCGATATTAATTTTCCCCTAATGCAGGTTGTTCGGGCCATAAATTGAGTCCTAATTTAATGGACAAGTCATCGTCCGGTAATTTACGACCGTTTTTAACGGCTGTAAACATAAGTAGCTATTAGCAAACAGGGATCTTTTAATATATGACATTTGTTACTCGGAGATTTAGAACCGTCATGGGCAAAGGTGATAGGATATTCGCAATCTGCGGACGCGACTCGTTAATCGATCAATTTTGCTGTGCGCAGTTATAAATTTAAAGAGGTTGTTGTTATGGGAGCATAAATTATTTTTTGCTTTAATGCTGTAATCCGTCTTGTCGTACTTTATGGTACACAATTGAAAAATATAATGGGATAATTAAATGCAATTAGATGTTATTAACTACGCTTAAAAGTTAAGGCATGCGTTTAAATTACTTTGTTGCTAATTATAATTAACCTAATGTTTTTTGTCGCTAATTTTTATCTATCTGTCTAACAAAAATTTAATTTTTTTATTATTTAAATTTATGAGGTTTGGTTGAGTAGTTATTAAAATATAATTAATAACAAAATATGAATTTAATATAATAATAATAATATACGAAATATGCTTTTTGATGTATTTCCCGACTAGTTCTTGACAATGTCTAAAAATTAGCAGAAACTAGTCGGGAAGAAGTACATAAAAAAGGATATTTTGTATATTATTCTTGTTAACCTAAATTTACCAATTATTATGTTAACCTGCATCCATTAAATGAAAAAAAAAATAACAATTTAAAAACTATTGGAACTATTAAATAAATAAAGTTTGAAACTGAATTTTCCAAGAAATTTGATATCAAAATAAAACATTTAATTGTTTGATTAATCCATGCGCCTTTTGCAGCTTCTAAAAAATAAAAATTGATAAAACACGTATCGTCCTTGTAAAAGCAGTTTGGAATCGATTGAATCTCCTTCAGACTGCGGGGGTGAAATTAAAAAAATAAAATACAGATCAATCCCCGTTCCTTTTCAAAGCAAACAAAACTAAAATAAATACAGATATGGTTAACATCCACTTACATTACGCATTGTTTCCACATTTAGTAGGTCACACGCTTCCATACGAAACGGCTTATTATAAAAAGGGATTCGTATAATTTGGAATACCAATTTCATTGCACATGTGGGGTATTGTCTTCGTAATTCTTCCCATGCCTCTATCACGCGAACTTGGAGGAGGAAACCGGGCTCCTCTAAAAGTCGCGATGACCTGTTGACACAGGATGTTAAAAATTTCCGAATCCCTATTTAATGACATGTCATTTTCATAAATATAAACATGGAATGTTTCAGTGAAAGAAAAGATTTATATTTTTACGTGCCAGTTTGCGGATTAAACGTGCATATTAATTTTTGTCATAATTCTAGATATTTAGTTTGAGGCTAGAAAACATAATGATTAAAATTACTTGTGAATTTCTGAATTTGCTAGGATTAAACATTAAAAAATGATGGGCTACCCAGCAAAAATACGCGATGCACGACTTTCTCTACCTTCAAGAATACTTACCAACCCCATGCATTGACGAACACAGTCAGAGCTCAAAGCCGCTTGTTTGCCGGAACGCATAAAACACAAAAGTTTTCAGGTTTTCGTTTAATACAGAAAAGTTTTGTAAATAATAAAATAAAAATGGTTTTACGAAAGTCGTAGAAATTAATGAAAAGCTGTACATTTTATAAAATATTTATTAAAACTAACAAATGCTTTTTTATGTAAAGGATTTTTTTATTTCACTTTTTGAAAACGTAGATCATTTATTTGGCTCTTTGAAAACGTTGATCATTTATTTGGCGTTTTGAAAATGTAGATCACTTATTTGGCTTTTTGAAAACGTAGATCATTTATTTGGCTTTTTGAAAACGTAGATAATTTATTTGGCATTTTGAAAACGTAGATCATTTAGCCAGCGACAATGTATTTTTCTATCAATTATTATTTTTTTATGTATGGTTTTGTTTTATTTGGCTTTTTGAAAACGTAGATCATTTAATTGGCTTTTTGAAAACGTAGATCATTTAATCGACTTTTTGAAAACGTAGATCATTTATTTGGCTTTTTGAAAACGTAGATCATTTATTTGGCTTTTTGAAAACGTAGATAATTTATTTGGCTTTTTGAAAACGTAGA
>JARJEC010054618.1:0-12009 GCA_030264575.1 Tachinus sp. AB-2021 | reverse complement strand
CCTATTGTATTGAATTTTGAATTAACAAAATTATTTAATGTAAACATACATTTTCTTTACTATTTAATTTTTGCACATTTATTGCTATTGTTTTAATAATTTCTAAAAATGTGTATACCGGGTGACCCGAGCCATAGGTAAGGCTGTTTTATATTGATTATTATGAAGCTAGACAAATAAAATTTATACAAGTGTATACACATGATAAATTCAATTTATATTGATATTTGTGAAGTTGTTATAACTTCTAGTTATTCCAGAAACGAAGCCATCTTGTAAATTTTAAATGGGACCATATACTTTTTTGTTATTTTGAATTAGTATGACAATTTAATTACAAAATGCATCGATTACCAATTTTTATCACCATGGCTACAAAAAAACTCTTTTTTCGTTTTAAATCTAGGTGGCTGCAAATCGATTAAATTGGTTCAAAACTGATCAAAAATTATTAAAAAAAAATAATTTAGGTCGATGTTGCGTTAATGACGCATTCTGCAGGGTTCCAAAGCACGCGTTTGTAGTTATTGTTCGGAAAGTCGATTTTTTCAAATGGAACCTGCACGTGGGTCAATTGTGACTATTTGAGAGAAAATAATTTTCTGCATGCAATGACACCAAACACATAACAAAAGCGCGTGCTTTGTAACCTTGCAGAAAGCACCATTAACGCAACATCGACTTAAATATTTTTTTTAATAATGTTTGATCAGTCTTTAACCAATTTGCAGCCACCTAGATTCAAAACCAGAAAAGTGTTTTTTTTGCCATGGTGATAAATTTAAATTGTCAAACTAATTTAAAATAACAAAAAAAAGGTAATAATTCGGAATAACCGGAAGTGACACAAACTTTACAAATATAACTATAAATTGCATTTTCACGTATATACAATCGTATAAATTCTATTTGTTTAGCTTAAAATTTATAAAAAGTACATACAAAATAATGATATAATAATAATATTATATAAAATTATTTAAAGAAACTAAATAAAAATAATAATAATAATTACAAAATTTACATATGGATATGAAAAGTCAAAGAATTACGTAATTCAAATAATATAAAACATTCACATAATTAATAAATACTATGGGGTAGTTAATTGCCATACGTCGGTTTCATATTCATTTGTCGAATAAAATGCCTTGTCGAGCAAGTAGTTTTTAATTTTTCATTTGTATAAATGTATGAGACACGTCTTTATGACGTCTGCTAAATGGTTCTACAGTTTAACCCCTACTACATTTATATTATTTTTTGAAACATTTAATCGATGTTTTGGAATCTCAAGTGTCTTTGGGCGGCTTGTATTGTAGTTATGAAAACGATTTAGTGTTCTAAACTAGTTCAAGTTAAGTTTGACATACACTAACACTTGAAATTTAAAAAAATGAAGGAATAGTTAAAAATATTTAAATCGCTAAAAAGGTTGCAATGCCTACTACAATTTTTAATAAGACTTATTAAATACGATTACTAGAATGTTGTCATGCATTGGTGGTGGATAGTATAAAAGTAAATGTGGTCTGTTCTCCACGCTTCGCTTGGCCCGATTTTAATAATTTTTATTTATATTTTCGTATTTCGCGGGTTTTGACACTAACTGACACTGATCATGTAGGTTTTGTTTTTGCCATTTGACTATCTCAAATGTACCATCTATTGTTTTTTTTTATTTGCTCCTATAGGGAGAAAAGTAATAAATTTGATTTTATTTTTTTAAAAGAAACAAACCGAATGAAATCAAAATATACGGATTTTTGAGATCTACAAATTAGTTTACATGCAATGTTATTATAAATTTTATAGATTTCTTGTAAAATGACAAAACCCAACGTAGAAATTTTTATTTCTTTCCAAATAACTCATAATAAATGTGTGCCAAACAAGTTAAAATTGAAAACTGTTTAAATTTGATAATGTAGCAATTTGTATATAAGGCATGTTTTCACTCATTTATTCAGTATTGCAGTTAAATTAGCATTGATGTCGTTTTTTTTATAACACTTTTAGTTTTTATTACCGAACATTGCTATTTAATTAATTTTAGTAGTGATTCAGATATTGATGCTATGTCAGAGGAAGAAAGTAGTGGTAACACTCTTGATTGAACTTGGAAAATGGTTTTGAGTACAACAAAATTCATCTCTATCTCTACCAGGCAACTTCACAGAAGTTTTTGGTATAAAAATATCGATATTAGCGATTATAGCTGCATGAATTTCTTTGAACATTTTTGATAAACAATTGATAAGTTGAACTCGACGATCGGTCGCACAACTCAGTGTTTTTTTGTTTTTTTAACAAAAACAAAATCGTATTCTGTGGTCGTTTGCGTGTTCAATATAAATGTAACAGAATGAAATGACAATATGCCGGTTCATTTTTTTGGCGATGAGTCATTTTCAGTTTTCAACGACACGACAATACAATGTATTGCAAATGAGACAGTTATTCAAAAAGTCAAGTACTAAGCCGAGAAAAGACTTTTTTGTATGATACAAATCCAAATAAATTAAAATAATTTTTGAATTTTGTATTTTTGCAAAATATAGCAAGAAATTGAATGGTGGTAGCCTTTACTATGCGATATTGCATTTTAATAATTAAAACAACTTTTTATATATCTTATTACGAAAAATATTTATTAAACCGGGCTAGTTTCGACCAATTACCTAGTCATCATCATACGGTGATAGAAACAAATTTGTTTCTATCGTCGTATGAGGATGATCTGGTAATTAGTCGAAACTAAGCAACAATAAAACATCTTTTTATATATCTTATCACAAAAAATATTTATTGAACCGGACTAGTTTCGACCAATTAGCTGGTCATCATCATACGGTGATTTGTTGTGATAAGATATATAAAAAGTTGTTTTATTTATTATAGTAAGAAAACTAGAATTCCTTCATTATTGCAAGAAACCCTTATATTATGTACATAACACAATTTATTATACACCCGAGAAATTTGTGGCTATTAACAAAACTTTATTTTATTAGATAAAGGTCGTCTAGGTTGGATAAAACACATTCCACTTTAAATAATCAGACTCTGTATGGGTGACTTATTATGTAAATTAAAAAGTGGTTATAAAAATGTAATATTAATTATTATCTATACTTGTTAGAATTGCTATCTCAAGAGAAAATTTGATGATCTTCCAATATTGTTGCAAGTGGTGATGGCTTTAATGAGCCTATTGTTGAATAAATATTATTTGGTGATGCGTAATTTTTATCACTCACTAACTAGTCTATTGATAATGAAATGAAAAAGAAATATAGATCTCTATTTACCATTCTCAGTCCATCAATGCAAAGAACCAATAAAAAACGAAACCGATGTTGCATTATAACCAGACCATTGGTAGTGCTGATCGCGTCGACCAACTGTTGTGCCTAAAACACATGCAAAATACATTATAAAAAATAATTTTTTAAATCATTCTGTTATACTAATGTCATATTTATAATATTTTGACTAAAAATATAAACTGCCAGCAATTCCAGAAGTGAACGAGCATTAAGCGTCCCAACATCACCTCGATTACCAGTACGTTATTTCGCATCATTTTTGTCACCAACAACTAGGAAAGAAAATCCTACCAGACAATGTTTTCTCTGCACAAAAAAGGAGAATGAATACTATAAAGGGGTTTTAAAAAAAAATGTGTACTGAATGTGAGACTCCTTTTTGTATCAGTTCGAATTATAATATTTATTATTTTGTTGTAATTTTTTACTAAAACCTTGCTTTTTAATATTTTTGTATTTTTTAAGGTTTTTCTTGTAGCGCGAGTTAACTCGGTTAGGCATAGTTGTTGCAATTAGACGTAGGTCTTTTTTGCATAAAACAAATTTTTTTATTTTTTTTATAAGATTGATATTTTCTTTTGTATTTTAAAAAGATAGTCAATACAAAAATTGATTCGTAAAACAAACGTTTTACATCAAAGCAACTATTTGTTAAAAAAAATAAACTTTGGTTGTTAAACGAACTTTTATAACAAACAAGTTGATCCTTATAATTCCTTGCCAAATGTTTACAGCAAATTTGTTATTAATGGTTTCTCCAACGGTTTTCAATAATAATAATAATAATTTATTGATATGAATACTACAACTCATAATATAATATAAATTTTTAGCGTTATTTATAAATAATACTAGTGCAGTTGTTAGTTACAACTTTTTACTTAATAAACTTCTGCCCGCCGATATGGCGTAGTGATTACTGTGTTCACTGAGGTTCCACGGGTCCCGGGTTTGAATGCAGGTATTCCTTACTTGGAGGGTCAACTTTTCCAAGTTAAATAAAGTCGCATTGGGCATTTCTTCTTTCGGATACGAAAAAAAACGGTAGGTCTCGTGTACTGTCTAGATGTTGCGTGCACTTTAAAGTACCCAATAATTAAGGTTGGAATTGCTGGATTAGCAGCCAAATTCCCAGTTGTGGTTAACCTTTGGCGTCGGCGATTAGTCCATAGATGACAAAAATAGGTCGATGTTAAATAAATAAAACCTACAAAAAATAATAAACGTCTGCTGTTTATGTCTCTAATTTGCTAATCTATATTCAAATAAAAATTTTAATAATATTTTTTTGCTTTTTAACAATTTCGATGTATATAGTTGTGCTAGAAAGCTTTTTGAACATATGTGTACTAAGCAATTTTGACGTTTTGACTATAATAACATCTTTAAATCTATCTTTAGTCTTTTTTATGTTATATTCATTTAAACTAAATCACTTGATTTTCTAAACTACTGTACAAGATTTTAACTAAATAACACAACTTCATAATGATTGATGTCTTAATTTTAATAAACGCACAATTAGTAAACCATTTATTAACATAACGCTGTGATAATTGGTAAAAAGACATGTTGCATCACACAACTTTTGGTTTTTATTAATAGAAACTTTGTAATAAGTGCTCCAGTGGGCGTGGCGCACTTTAAAACAGACAAAGTTTAAGCGCTTTATATTAGGCGTAATCTCTGTTCCATAAATACACATGAAGAAGCAATTAGAAGGAGGGTGTCTGCGGGAGATAAGTTTTATCAATTAACTCAATCGAATGATTCTATAAAACTTTCTGCGGATAGTAGGGGAAGGGATGTCGTTTTCTTTTTTAAGAATTATCTACATGATGCACTTTAAATTATGCCATAAAATATATACAAATTATGCAGATTACATTACACAAGAGTATATTTAATTATAATTCTAGAATAGGATTAATAAACTTATGTTGTCAGATTTTCTTTCAAATTATTCGGATTAGAATAATGCCCTATTATTCTAATGTCTCTTTAATCCAAATTTAGTAGTTCGATAAACAAGCAAGTAGCTTCTATGCTACTTTAAAATATTAATTTAGTTTATATAACTAGTATTTTGGGTTTGAGACAAATCATAAATCACTTCCAATAGTCCGATAGCGTTAATATATTCTACTAACAACAAGACCGTAATGCCAAAATACTATCCAAATGATATATTTGGAGGTAATTTGATGTATTGCGCCCGGGAAACATAATTTATAAGAAATAAATCTGGCAGGATGGTAAGCTCCCCCGTAATTCATCGAACAAGGCCCAAGGATTAATTAGCGTTATTGCCGGCGCCCAATCAAGCTCTGTAGGTGCGCACATATGATATGCCGTGGCGTAATTTCGGATGCAATGTTGTGTGCACTAAATCAAATCAATTGGCACTAATTTGACGGCACAAGCATAATGTGTTTGTGCACGCCTTGCACTTTGGTACATACATGCACGCCTGCCACACACACATCGACTTAGTCATATGCCAATCAATTGCTACATTTAATAATAACATGTTATGCGCAAGGATACGTAGTAAAGGCAACGTCTGTAACCAACATAATTTTATTTCCGATAAACGAGCATACATCAATAAATTATACCTATATAATACATACCACAAATGACAAGTACAACTGTACTTTAATTTACAATTTAATGTATTGATCGAATATTTTTATAGTTATTACAATTGTTAGGAAAAATAAATTTCAAATCATTGAGTAATATTTTAAAATCTGTTTTATGCGCACCCTTCCAAATGATACAAATCCCATAGATTACAGCAATGTGTTGTTTTCCTGTAAATATATTTATGTTGTCATAATTTATAATGTGTAGGGATTTTCAGTAATCTGTTTACTTCTACCATTTAATTACTATATAAATTCAACGTTATAACGTGTAATGTTTAAAACTAGTTACATCATGATGGACAATTTCAATGATGTAATAAACGATTTATTCAAAAGATTTTCTCTGCAAAATTTAAAGTAAATTATAATGCTACGATGTTCATAACAATAACAATATTTTTGATAATGCACGATCCATAGATATGCCAAATAATACTCGATTAAAGAATTGTTTAAGCATATATTATTTCTATTCAAATTGAAACAGTATATATTTTTTGACTGAGATCAGTAATTAATAATGCAAATGGCTATGCTATTTTTTGAACGATCAAAATTTAAAAACTTGTAGTTTTCCTAAATAATATGTGTAAACATACAATAAATATTTATAATACAATTCAAGCTTGCATGAAATTTGGAATAAATTGCCGATTTTTATAGGTTGTAATTGAAAGTCAGTGACATTGATATTACTTACTGTTCTAGAACAGTAGTGCAATCCATTAACGTCAAAACAGGCACTGTAAGTTGATGAAAAATGTCAATTGTAAAAAAATATATCGATGTATGTAAAGTTTGAATTAGAATCACTTTTATAATTTCACACCAATTATACTTGGTGCTCATTGGTGCTTTAACAATATATAATAGATGTTTCATCAATAAGTAATAATCAGTTACAACTGAAATAAATTCGTTTTACTGCTAACTATAAAATACAATGTTAATTATGAAATCCTATTTTCTAGCCGAAGTTACTTTGTGCTAACTTTGATTACTTTTGAAAATGCACTTTTTGAACTATTTTATTTTTATTGATTCGTAAAAATCACTATTCGTCTTTCACTCGTAGTGGGGTTCTTTGTAGCAATGAAAACTCAATAGTACAAGCTGTAAAATTTCGGAAACCAAAGTTAGAACTAAATGAGGCCAACACGTTGTGTTAAATTGTGTCGTTCGCCGGGCTATTTTATATCTATATTGAAACTTTTATTTAATCAAAGTTGGGCAGCTTAGAGAGCACTTTTGAAAAAATTGTAAAACAAATGCCAAACTGTTTTTCAAATTTTATTTTTTCTACCTTAAATTACACAATAAGACATTCAAGAAAATTTAGTATTACATAGTATTACTAAGAAATGTAATATTGAAGGACTAGAACCGAACCGGAACAAGAACCGGAAAGCCTATATTTACTTGAACCGTAAACTAAACCCAAACTTAATGTAAACTGTATATTGACGCATTTCTTTAGAAAAATTAACGAGCATTACATACAATAAACGTAAAAATTTAAAAATAGCAGTCAGAAATAAATAGTCCTTTTTAAAGTTAAAAATTTGAATACAAAACTTAAATATATAAAAAATTTTAATCTGCATAGGATCTGACTAAAAATTTCATTTTTGTCATTTATTTTTGAAAAATTGCACAAATTATAAAACACAAAAATTTGGAATAATGTAAAAAACTGACCAATACTTACAATTTATGAAAAAAATTTATTAATTTTGTGAATTTTTTTATTTATTTTGGTTCAGAATACTTAATAAAAGTTATATGGACAGAAATTTGATTTATATTGCAATTTATTATACAAAAATGTTATTGAAAACTACAGATTATATCACTAAACGGTCCAAAAGTTGCAATTTTTGGAAGAAAATTTACTAAAATTGTAATTTGTTAGAGGTATTTTTTTAAATATTGCGATTTATAAACTAAAGTTCTGCAATAGTCGTTGTAATTACCACATCGTCAAAGTGGTCCATATAATCATTTAGGTTGCAAGCCTGGCTTAATATATTGTACATATAAGTAAATATATAAAAATAGTATTTTATTATTTTAGACCAATCACAACATAGCTATTTACGAAGTTAATTGCAAAATGAGAGTGTTTTTTATGAAACATGAAGATTGTCTTAACGAACGTAGTGCGTGGAGTTACATGTCGAATGCGAAAAACACTCGGTTTTGCAACGAATGACATACATTTTTTTTTATTTCTCAATAATTGTTAAAAAAAGCAAGAAGTAGGTAAGTACCTATTAAATCGGTCTTACATTCAATCTACCAAGGAATATATATTTCCTTAAATATTTTATTTTTTCGGTTTAATTTTTATTGCGTTTGCAAAAAGAGAGATTATATAAAATCAACGAATGGAATTCAGATAGATTTAAGTGACGCTAAATTTGACCTTGAAAAATCGCGCTCATACAATTTAATTTAAAAAAATATATAGTGTGTTTTCTTAGTTACAATTGAAATAACTCATTGAATTTTCAACTACATCTGTCAGTCAAAGACACTCTAACCATACTAACACATTTTAAATGTAAAATACGGTTATCTAGCTGAATCTATTGTGTCTACTTTGATTTTATGTAAATAATTATCTTCACCACGAAATAGTGAGAAAACTTTCCGGAAATGAAAGTTGACACTTAACATATTTAAAATAATACCTAACTATATTGCAAAAAGTAATGTATTTATGTGTATGTATAATGTATTTAATTATGCATTGCTGTTTTTGCTATTCGATAAGAAACAATAGATATTCTGTTTCTTATCGAACGGCAAAAACTAGAAATGCATGATAATACAATCATTAAAAATGACATTGCATATTTCTAAATGCTATTTAAGATATCTCCTTATTTTTACGGCAATTAATAACTTTGCACAATAATTAAAATGCAAAATAACAAACGTTTAAATAAAACTATATTTTTATTGTTACTATAATATTATGTATTTTGAATAATTATAATAATAGAAGAGATAGATAGAATAATAGAACATATAACAATTGCACCAACAAAGGATGCGTCGTCCGTTTATCAGTGCAGTAAAGGCCGATGTCAGTGTCACTGGGAAAATCTCCGTTGTTGTATTATCGAAGGGTTGTTTAAAAGGTTGGACGCCAGTTATTTTATCACAGATAAAATATAAATTCACATAGCAATTATAAATATGAATAGAACAAAAATAAATAAGATTAACAATCAAATAAAAAACTATATAAATAATTAAATGAACAAATTTAACAAAATATAAATTAACAAACAAGTAAACAAGAGGTTTCACAAAGGAATAAAAAATAAAATTACAACAAACTAGAAAAATGAAGAAATAATCAGACAGGAACCAATTAAATAAATGGCCAGGCAAAGACACAGGGTAAAGTAGACTGATTGCTAAGCGCAGCGCAATTATAATTAGTTGCTAGATAGTTTATAATAGAAGGCGCGCTGATTTAAGGCCAATAACTAAAATTAGATATCTCTAATAGATTCGCAGCGTGGTATTTTCGATAGTAAGAACAGAGAAGTCGGCCATGAAATTATAGCGCAAGCGTCAACCGTGTCCTAAAATCTAGATACCAGCCAGGTATTGATGTTCAATGCTCGCAAGACTCAAGTCCTTCTATACTGGATTGCGTCGCTTTATATAGGGGTTCGTTCACCCCCTCTATCAACCTCGGGAATTGATTATTGGCTCCGGCAGAGCTCTTGTTCATAGCATAATCATGGAGCTCGTCGTCGGGCGATCACTTGATTTTCGTAATTGTATTTGTGGTTCTGGGAATCTTATACGCTACAAATATAATTTACAATAAATAATAATAATATTTGCACCATTGTATCTAATATCTCGACAGGATGAAACCCAACGTCAGTTTTGAATTTTATTATGGGTTCGGAATTTATAACGCTCACTAATAAAATTTACAGTTTATAACACATATTAACTTTTAATGAATTTCTTGTTAGTTGCGATTTTGATCATTACAATTAACTTGAAGTGCATAAATCTCGCATTAACTATTTTTTACAAAAATGTGGAGAATTGGTTTTGTTGTAACTTATAGTTTATTCAGGTATAATATTGAAAGCCTCCTAATCATAACATAAGATGACAACATTTTGCAAAGTGCTGTACTTCCAATTTAATTTCCCCTCTTTACTTTAATACCACCGTTGTAGTAGTGTCTTTGAAGTCGCCGAGGTGTATTTATATATCTACAATTAAAAAATTTCTTAGAATTAGAATTAGAAATAGTACATATGGATTTTTGCTTTTTTTGTTTAAAAAATTTTTTTAACCTTATTAGATTTTCTTTATTTCATAGAAAAGTAAAAGTAAAAGTTTTTAGTTAAACTATAACTTTTTTAATTAAACATAAAAAATTAACAAATACGCAATACTATTACAATATATGATCAAACTCTTATTGAAAAATGTTGACAACTATGCTAAATTAATAGCTTTTGCTATGAAATTTGTATAACATTGGCTCAAAACGACAAATGAATACTTTTATTTAAGAAAAAATGGTATAACATCGGGAGCATTCGCTCATTAGTTTTTTGTCATATTTTTACTTTTCACCAAAATCATTACAAATCGAATAACTAAGAAATTTTACTTTTGCAAGTTAATAATATTTTTTTTATGAAATTTTATATAAAACAATTAAATTTTGGATTAACTTTTATAAATGTTTGTAACTCTTATATATAAAAAATAATTTATTTATTATCGACGAAAATGTCTATTCTACATCTATTCTAAGCAAAAAAAATAAAGAATAACGTTTTTTTTCAACACTTTCTCTAAAACGAATCAAGTTTCCGAGAAAGTGTAAAGATTTTAACCTGAAATCATTATTTAAAAGTTAGATAATAAAAATAATATTTATTAAAGAAATAAAACGAAAGAGTAAAAAACAACATGAAAATATGAAAAATACTATGAAACATATAAAAATTATTCAACATGCTTTTATGCTCATACCCATTTTGGTCTCAAAAACGTCATTCTTTAATTTTTACTTAGAATTTGATGAATATTACATTTTATTTTTGCGCATTTGTTATCAATCACCCTGTATTGCATAAAAATGAAAATTTTATAGAAATTTATAAAATTTTTCAATTTTTATAAATTTTATTGATCAAAATTCTAGAAAAGCTTTTTTTTATAGAACTCTATAAAATTTGATAGAATTTGCTAATATATTTTTTGGTACATATATAAATAAAAAGTCACGCCGCGCCGTTTCCTTTCGGTAAATATGATGATAGAATTTGTACGTGTTGTTTTATAAGTATTTTATTTAGTTTTTATATTAACCCTTGGTGCCAAACCTTGTCGAAGGCCTTTGCAACATCGAGGAAAATTTCAGAGCAAACCAGTTTTCCTTCAAGAGCACGTTCAATGACGTCAAATATCCGATGAACTTGGCCAATGGTAGAGTGCCTCTCTCTAAAGCCAAATTAGTGATTTGGAATCAGCTTATAAATTTCTATTAGTGGTTTTAGTCTTTTTATGTACATTTTTTCGAAGAGTTTTGCGATAATTGGCAGTAGAGAGTTTGGTCTATATATATTTGCATCGTTTGGCGGTTTTCCCAGTTTGGGTATCATCATGATTTCTGCTACCTTCCAGATGTCACGCACATATCTTAGCCGGAAGGCTGCATTAAAAAGATACGTGATTATGAATATACTTTTTTTCGGTAATTGTTTCAGTATTTCTCCTGTAATCGAATCGAAGCCAGGCGCTTTTTTTTCATAATGTTAGATTCAATTTCTTTAGCCACCTCTGCTATAGTAACCAGTAAGATATTAACTACTGTTGAGTTTGCATTATCTTCCATTGATAGGTCAGAATCGATTTGATTTGGGGTAAATATATCAGCTAAATGATCAGCAAACCCTTCTGCCTTTCTTTTATTGTCACGTGCCCATGTGCCGTTTTTGTTTCTGATTGGCGGAGTTGATTTTATGGGCCAT
>JARJEC010054595.1:0-34352 GCA_030264575.1 Tachinus sp. AB-2021 | reverse complement strand
AATACTGCGGTAGAAACATTTATATTTGCAAACTGTTTAAAATACATTTTTACAACTACTGAAAACTGATGTAAAATGTTTTTATTTGTAAAATAATTTTAACAAATAAAACATTTTGATGTACAGTAGTACCCAAAATATTTTTTAGGAACAAATATGTTTCTACAGTTGTGTTCAGTAGTCCTTGACATGTTTTTTTGGTTAAAAGCATTTAAAAAATATAAATGGTTTTACCGCAATTTTTATGTTCAGTAGTTATTAAATTGTTTTTAAGCAGTTTTACAAATAAAAATGCTTCTTTCTACAGTAGTGTTCAGTAGTTGTCAAAATCTTTTATTGTTAAAATCATTTTACTCATAAAAATGTTCTTTAGGAACAAATATGTTTCTACGGCAGTGTTAAATGTTTTTTTTGGTTAAAAGCATTTTACAAATATAAACATTTTTACCGCAATTTTTATGTTCAGTAGTTTACAAATAATTTTTTTTTGCAGTATTCAAATTGTTTGTTGCTACTGCAGTGTTAGGTAGTTATCAAAATGTTTTTTTCTTGAAAATAATTTGATAATAATAATGTTCAAGTTCATTAGTAGCCAAAAGTTTTTTAGGAACAAAAATGCTCGGTAGTTATCAACATTTTTTTTGTTTATTAGTTCTCAACATGTTTTGACAGTGTTTGTTGGTTGTCAACATGGTTCTGAAGTAAAATTTCTTTGGTGGTGTCTTTTTTAAAACTGCATCACACGAATAAAATTATGCATTTTTTGAAATTGGATGTAGATGGGTGGTGGGTGCTGAGTACTCGATGGTTGGTTGTGAGTCGTGGGTAGTGGGTTGTGAATCATAGGTCGTTAGTCGTGCGATACGGATTGTGTGATATGCGTTGTGTGATATGCGTTGTGGGTTGCGGGATGCGCAATGTTCACTAGTTGAGGGTTTTGGATTGTGCGTTTTGGGTTGTGGGTTGTGTACTGTGGGTTGTGGATTACAAGAGTTGGAATTGGTGGTGGGTGGTGAGAGGTCGATATTGTGTTGTGTGTCGTGGATAGTGGCTAGAGGGTTGCGAGTTATAGGTGAAAAGTTGTCGTAGTTTGCGGGTTGTGGGTTTTTTGATCATGAGTTGCGGTCGTAGATTGTAAATTGTGGGTTGCGGATATGTTGTCGCGGGTCGTAGGTTGTAGAACATTGATTGCGCGTTGAAGGTTGCAGGTCGTAGGTTGGAGGTCGTGAGTTTTGGATCACGGATCATAGACACATTTATTATTCCATATTTATTTGAGTGATTAAAAAATGAAAATTTAACAAAAAATGTAGTTGTAATTAAAGTTTTACTTCTAGTGCGTCGATGCACACTTGCAATTATTTTCTTTATTATTTATATATTTTCTTCTTTTGTGTACTGTTGAGGGATAGTGAATTAGAAGCATATTTCAAATGACATCCTTATATAAATAGAAATGTGAACTTGGCAATTAAATAATAAACTTGCAGAATTTTAAGGACTTCGCGTCCGTAGTCAAGGGTTAAATAACATTCAGATGCTTTATAGATTAAATTTGTTTATTTTAATAACAATTAAGTTGTTGAAATACAGTATAAAAAAATCATACACTCTTCATAGAGAATGCAATAACAAACTGATTTAAATAAATAATATAGTTATGAACATTTGAAATACTCTCAACTTGCAGTCTTATAAATATGTTCAAATATCTACATTTATTGATATATAACATGTTGTTGTTGTTGGTATTTAGGTTGAACTTGATATTTTTGCTGAGCGTACTTCGGAATAGTAATTTCCTGTAAATTATAAAATGTTAAATTATTAATGAAACGATAAGTACTATTTTACTGAGTATTTAAGAAAATAATCTGTGTGTAATAAGAAATAAGAAATAACATTAATAAATATTTACCTGTTGCTGAGGTTTAGGTTGAGGCACTTTGACAACTATGTCAGTTGGTTCACGAACAACCTAAAATAAGTTTAAAGATTAATCTTTCAAATAGTATTTCAATAATAATAAAAGTCATGCTAAATGTTAGTATAAACTTACATCAGCTTTGAAGCCTTCTTTTGGATCAGCAGTATACGTCACAGTTCTAATATAACCATCCGAATCTACAACAGAATATTTTCCAGATATTTTGCCGCCTTCTCTCTGTTCCTTGCGATTTTGGTAATTTGTATATTCATCGTCTTTTATATCAAATCCAAACTGATAAGCCGAATTAACCTGAAAAATATGAAATGTAATTAAAATTATGCAATAACCGCAGCAATTAAAAGTTATTTTGAAAAATAATTGAATAAGGCATTGCAACAAAAAATATTCATTTGCGTTGATAATAAATAAAATAATAAATATTGTTACTTTTATAAAAATTCAATATTTTAAACACTTGGATTATTTAAAAATGGTTTACGTAAATATAATATTTTTATATAAAGTAAGTTTTTTGTTTATTAAATCAGCAACAAGAAGAAATTAAGTTAACCTTAATACGGTTAACTATTTGAGTATTTTTAACAGTTTTTGTTTGGATATATTACGTGTATTAAATTGAAAAGTGGAATGAAGAAAAAGTATGATGGTATTGATTATCGGCTCTTTATTGATGTAATTACGAAGTATACCATTACTTTTATGAGACCGTATTAGACAATAAACAACTTTCACAGAAAAATGAGCAAATTTAATTGGAAAGCATAATGATCTCATTCAACCGGATGTTGAACTAACGAAACTTGTCATTTGTTTTACAATAATAATTAGTGTAACTAGCATTTTTTTTCTATTTTGTAATAAGTAGGTTACAAAAGTGGATAGATTTTTAACAAACTTGTTAATAACTACGCTAATTATCAACGAGGTCGCAGAACAATGTCTTTATGTTGAATTTTATGGTCTAGGACGTTTTAGATTTAAAATGTCATTGTTGATTGTTTAGATTGTTTAGATATTAAAATTAATTGAAACTTTTAGGATTTTAAACGGCGCATTAGTGCAACAAAATTGATTTATATTTTTAATAAATGTGCTGCTGACATAAACAAATATTGATAAAGCTTTTTACAAAAACATACTTAGGGATTGATACAAAACGCCCAGAAATATTATTAATAAGATAATAAAAACATCAACACACAAAATATTTTGAAAGAAATTCTACAAAAAAAAAACAAAATCAGAAATAATTTTAACGTGAAAACACATAAATGAGAAAATAGGTAAAACAAATCTGAACTTGGTAATAATAAACAAATTTACACAATTTTACAATTTTGTAGAAAAATGTCAAAAATTAAACATAAATGCTCTAAAAAATACTCATCAAAGAGTAATACACTATGGCTATCGTGGAGTCGAAAATAGTTATTTACATTCGAATGAGGTAAGTTTTATTTTACAGCGCAACAAGTTTTTGAGAAAAAAATAGTATATATCACACAGAGTGAACACGCATTTAGTGTTTCGCCCAATTAAGTCGCCTGGGTAGCAATTGTGTGCTCAATTACGTTATTCAACTCCTAGTAATATAATATACTATTTCTAATGTGGCTTTAGTGTCAAATATAATTTAGACAGAAATAGTCTGTGTATTTATTAATTTCAATTAATAAACATAATAACACTTTCACACTTAGTAAATGGAAATATTATAATGGAATTATCTAGTTATTTTGTTTTTATACGAATAAACTATAAAATAAACTACCATGACTAATTTTAAATGTGTTTTTTTAATAGTAGCACTTTGATTGATTCTTTATTTGTAGATTAATTACGGTTATATTTAAATCTGGGAGAGAGTGTATATGAACACTTTTACTGTATATATATCGAGATAGAAGGATATAAATATCAAACTGAAAGAGCGACGTGATAGTGAGATGCTAACTTAAATAGAGAAAGTAGTTCCTATGTATTTATTAAGCGAGTTGTATATCCATAAAGTCTTCCTGTTCTATTCAACTTGATCTTATTATTATTCGATTATGCAATAATGAACTTACACCATTTTATTACCTTGTTTACAATATAAATAGATCATTAACTATAAGTATTAAATCAGGTGAATGTACAATCATTATGGAAATGCATGATATAAGGAAGATATAACTTAAAAACCTTCACAGATAAATGTAACAATAATTAATTGTTCATAAATAAGTACGTGTGTATGTGTGACACATAAATTGACTTGCAAAATTATAAAATTGCTGTAATTTGCAATACTGAATTAAATTACATATGAAATTTCTCTTTTCTATTTCTGCAACACTACGACAAATGTATCTATGTACATATATCCTACAATAACAAAGCTCATGTTTCATTAATTTCATAAACATACGTGTAATTAACATATAAACGATTAATTAATAAACTATTTAAAAATGTTTGACGGTCAAATTAGTTCCGATAAGCTTGAGTAATTTTGTAATCGTTGCTATTGTCATGTCATCTAGCTATCTATAATGAAGATTTGTAATAATATTCACAGAAAAATTTTAAAATGTATATAATCTTACTTATTAAATACACTTTTCAATTTAAAAATGTTATATATATATATATATATATATATATATATATATATTATTCTATTCCTTTTTCTATATGAAATCTTGGAAAATGTTTTGCTATTTCTTTTATAAATAAATTATCAATAATTTATATAAAATATTTTCACTGTGCCTTTCACAGACATGTTTAATAATTATATTTAAATTAAAGAGAAAAGTACATTTGTTAAGAAAAATTTCTCCATTTAAATAAATATTCAATAAAATTTACTCACATCATGCTCTTCTTCTGGTTCTTGTTCTTTTTCCTGCTGCTGCTGCTGCTGCTGGTGCTGCTGCTGCTGCTGATAGGCAGCTCTTTGTTGTTGCTGCTGCTGTGCATATTGCGTTTGGTATTGCTGAGGCTGTACGTGTTGTGGAATTTGAATTTGTACATATTGTGGTTTATTTGGGGTTTCTCTTAAATATTGCTGCTGTTGAGCTGACTGGCTAGCGTACTGCTGGGCTTGTTGTAGTGCAGCCCTGCTTATGTATTGTTGTGGTTGTTGTTGTTGTATATATTGTTGAGCTTGACTTGTATATTGTTGTGTTTGACTGGTATATTGTTGTGCTTGCTGTTGCGCTAGCTGTTGTGCTCGTCTAACTTGCGCCTGGGCTCTACGCTGGGCCGTTGCGACTGCTTCATTGGCTAAGCCCTGTTGTTGAGCAAATTGAACTTGTTGAGCGTATTCTGGACCCGCGAGCTGTTCCGCTGCCTTTTGAACCTGTAAATATTAATATATTTTAATATAGTTATAATTTTGGTACAAGACCAATACTTAATAAAAACTTAAAGTATTTTAGTATTTTAAGAGATTATTTGGGATTAAAAAAATATTTTTATAAATTAGAAGTTATTTAGAAAACGTGAATGTAATTGACAAATAAGAAAGAAAAGTAAAAAAAAAATTGGCTAATGTTGTATTTGTAAATATGATTGGTTCCGTAATTTGACATATTACTTTATAAGTAATATAGAG
This sequence comes from Tachinus sp. AB-2021, assembly GCA_030264575.1. Lineage (NCBI taxonomy): Eukaryota > Metazoa > Arthropoda > Insecta > Coleoptera > Staphylinidae > Tachinus > Tachinus sp. AB-2021. The sequence goes on along the minus strand of JARJEC010054595.1, from coordinate 28,800 downwards.
CAAAATCACTGTAACTATTTAAATTTAATATATTACAAACACATTGTTCTATAACAAAATAGTTCTTAATTGTTGTAAAGATTAACAACACATTTTTTCTAATTAGTACCAGGTGAGATTAATTCCTATAACTTTGTATTAATATAGTTTGAATGTTTATTGCAATTTACACATTTTCATTATCGCCCAAAATATTGTAAGCAATTTTTATTCATATTTTTTGGTTGTCTTAATATACTCTTGAGCCGGCGGCTTGGTTGCTCTAATAAAGTTTTGATCTTTGCATTAAAATTCGTTTTTTTATGAAATTTACTCAGTTCTAAATAAAATGTATTTCGAACGTGGAGCAATTTTATTACATTCGTGTGATTACACAACTAGTCGTGTAGATTTTTAAGTAGTTACATAATCCTCATGAAATCATACATAATAGTCATGAAACCATATACTTTTAGAATAATGAAAATTTGGGTACTAAAAATTTAGCTTGTCAACATAAAATTATTTAATTAGAACGACTATACTCAAGTTGACATTCTAGCGCTAATCTTTAGGCATAAACAACACAGTTTTTTACGAACGTATGCTACTTTTTACTTTGTACTGTTTTCCACTTTTAAATTTTGATTTCAGTATAAATTACACTTTTTAGTAATGTTTTCTTCATAAATTTCAATAAGTTTTCTAGAGAGTTTTATCTTGCAGGCGTTTGGTATAAATTGTATTGTAGTTTTTATTTTTATTCGGAAAAAGGAATTTTAGTCAATTGTCGGAAGTTTTAGCAAATTCCGAAACAGATTTTATTTTTTCATACATTTTAAGCGCAAATTACATTTTTTTTTCTTTATAAATTGCAACTTTTCGTGAGTTTTCCGACATTATTTATAATTTTTAATCATATATTTTACAAATTTAGTAAATATTTTTAATAAATCTTAATTTTAGTCAATTTTTGCTTATAAGTTGTAATTTCTAGTGAATCTTTCGACACGAATATTTAGTCATTTTTTACTTGTAAGTTGTATTTTTTAATTTTTTTATTATAAATCGTCAATTTTATTATTTTATTCATTATAAATTTTAATTTTAGTTAATTTGATCTAAATAAGAGGTTATTTTCAACGAGTTTTAGGCCAATTTAAATTTTTATCGTTTTTTAAACTCAATTTCACTTCAATTAATGATCATGGGCCTCAAGTTTTGATAAATTTCTTTTTGTTATAATTTCGATTAAGTAATTTTGTATTAAAAATCACATTTTTACTAATTTTTTAACTATGGAGGTTTCTGAGAAAAGACGATGCTTGAATTTTCATTGGATGATTCAAATATGCAAGAAGCGTTAGCTTTTACAACGCTAGCCAGTTATGAATTGAATGCATCGGCGTTATTGCAATAAATGATTACTCAAAACATGGCATTTTATAACTCTATGCACAACTCAGCTGCGGCATCTTTGCAGGTCAAACATAATTTAAAATTAGTTATACCATTGTTATAATTTTGTTGAACTGTGGATTGTGGCATAAAACGTTAAAGTCACCACGGGTGTTAACCGACATAAATTGCATGCAGTACAGACCGTAGCAGTTTTTCGTTAATTTGTTCGTTACGTATTTAATACTTAAAATAACTATAACATTAATAACTCCTTTAAAGCTTAGTACAATGTTTGTCATTATGGGCATTATTCATGAAGATGAAGTTTGCGTCATGAGTCAAGGCCAGATACAACAATTAAATATTTTCCAGCATAATATAAATACACACTGGTTATAAAATATTAAATCTTTTAAATGTAAAATTATTTTGCGTTTAGTTTATTTTTTAATTACAACTATAATAGTATGAATTATATCGCAAGGCTGTAAAAATTTCATTTTTCCGCACTGAGAGAAAAATTATCACGGAGGCCGCTTGCAGTCAAGAAAGACAAGATAATCTCAGGGTTGTGAAAGAATTTTGTGACAGCAATATAGATACAATCTTTGTGCAACCGTGAAAGTGATTTTTATTACAACATTGCAACAATTGGTTTAAATATTTTACTATTTAAAAATTTTAAAAAAGTCCATATTCATTAAAACTTTTAACAAAAAAATATCTTTTATATATAGGATGGAGGATAGTGTTAAAGTAAATGTGAATCAGGTCGGTCTGATCGATGTACTTGCTTGCCCTTATTTTATATAATTTTCATTTATATTTTTGAATTTCGCGGGTTTTGACACCAACTGACAATGATCACGTTTGTTTTTCGTTTTGAACACCTCATAACCGCCATCTATCTTTTTAATTTTCTCTTTAAGAGTTCTCCCTTAAGTAATAAATTTGTATCTTTTTTGTATTTTGAATTTTTTTAATAAAACAAAAACCAAAATGTGCAGATTTTAGAGATCATTAATTAAAAATTAGTTTATATAAAATTTTGTAATAAATTTCATAATTTTTTTGTAAATTGACAAAATTCTTTTTTCTTTGACATTTTTAATGCTTTTTATTTAAGTTAGTTATTAAAATATAGGTCTAAAACTAATTTAATTCAATTTCGAGGGTTAAATTACTACATTTTACAATATTAGCCAGGTAAATAGCGTATAAAGTAATAGATTTTATTTGTTTATTACTTGTAAAAAAATATTATTAATTTTATTAATATTATCATGTTGTTTACTGGTTCAAATCGGGAAAATGGTTGCAAAGGTGTTAAATCAATTTTATTTGTTTCTTATTTACAAACATCGGTTTATGAAGTCAAAGTATTGCCTTGAAAATAACCGACACGTAGCCAGTTAACAGTAAAGTTTTTACTGGCTTTCCTGTAATATTTTACAAATCCCTTTTCATAATTTATAATTTATATAACGTCAGCTTTTATTGCCATCTCAAATTATGTATATATGAAATTATACTAATCATATAAAATTGTGATTAGTATAATTTGAAGTGGTAGATCAATTTAGGGACAAACAAAAACAATCCTAAAATCTTGAGGTTTTTTAGTGGCCAAAAGTTTTCTCGAAATTGCCTGTGTTACCATTGTTGTTTTTAAGTTAAAAAATAAAAGCTTATATACCTTTTGCAACGTACTATACCTCTACTCTATATAACGTTATTATATCTTGCGCGTTGCTTTGCCGGCTATGTATCGCGGTCACATCGTCTTTAATGTTAATAATGCGAAGAAAATATATTAGTTTAGAGGTTAAAGTCAAAAAGTGTAGCTGGAGGGCTTTTATTATCAAATTTGCACGATTCAATTGCCATGCAATGCGTTCTAGAAAATTACCGANTTTTTGTCCAAATTATTTCTCAAGTAACAATATTATTATTTTATCATAAACTTGTTTGACGTTTGACATTAAATAACGAATGAATGATTATTGAGAGCAATTAAATGTCCTTTAGTTTTTTACAATGCGGTAACAATTTTATTGTTGCTAATATTCGTCAGTTGCTAGTGATTTTTATAACATGCAGTAATATGATTGGTTTAAATTAATTTTATATTTATTAGACAGTATACAGTAATACTTAGGAATATGAGGTTGTACCATGATTGTACTTTACTAATTAGAGAATTATTGCAATTGCAACCGCAATACTTTAATAAAAAGCTTTCGTTTATTTGACTTTAAATTTGTGCTTGTGGCATTGATGTATATTTATTATTTTCCTTTAATAAAATACAGGCCAAGATTATTTATTTACTGATGCGTTATTCTGACGTATGTACCATATTCTTAAAACCCTAAAGTCACACAAGTTTCATAACCTTCTAATTGACGTATGGAACGTACCTATCAAAATAAGGCAAAACTACAAAATTGTACATTATTGGGATTATACATCCGACACTGACAAACATTAATTAATTTGTCAAGTTTGCCAGTGTACTTATCGCTGTAGTTCTTAAGTGTCGCAAAGTTAACTTCAAAAATGTGGTTGCCTAGAAACTGCATGAATTTAATTTGATTGCAATTTGTTCAAATCAATCATATTATAACTAAAATGAATAAATGAATGTTTCTTAAAGGCAACCATATTTTGAATGCTAACTTGTTTAGATAGATAATTTTTATTGCGCAAAACAAATTTAGTAGATTATTTCTCGAGCAAATGATCGATTAAATTTGTTAAAAATATCGGATACTGGCAGATATTAATTAATCCGATTTATGTGCATTGATGGGGTTATTCATCTGACAATGACAGATACTGATTAATTTGTCAAGTTCAATTTGTTTATATTGGTTGCTTTGATAAGCACCAGGGAGCTTATCCCTGTAATTGTTGCACGTGAATCTGATTTATCAAAAAATTAAAAATGTCTCTATATGATTTCTTTATAATTAAAGAGGGAAATAGTCAATATAACATAATCTAAACTTCACATCTTTGATAAACGTGAAAACATTTCATTATACATACAATAATATAGAGTATAATTGTACTAGTTATAAAATAACACAGTTCTTAAAATAAAGCAATTATGCAAAGGCAATCATTTTTAAATTATTCAAAAAGTAATTTATAATTTGGTTTTTTTCTTATGTTTTGATTATTTTTTAAGATATTGATTGATTAATTTTATCTTAAATAGAATTAATTAACACATTTTCTGTTTTTTAATATTTTGTATTGACTATTTTTGTAATAATATTGATTGATTTTGCTTAGTACAGTATTATCAAATTTGAAATTAGAGGGTATATTTTTATTGCAATTTAAACATTTTTATATAATCTACAACTTAAAGTATTAGGTATTTAAGGTTTATTGGGAATTGAATTTGATCAACAGTAGCTAAGTTTGTTGTACATATTTACTCTTGTAATTTATATAACTTGCAGCCAAACAAAATATGGTTCAAATCTAAATATTCTGTACAACTACAAGATGGAGAATCTTTAATCTTTGTGTGATATTAGTGAGCGGGGTATCTCCCATGTTTTTTTTTAGTCTTGCTATTATAGGCGGGTAGCATTTAGATCTATTATTTAAAAATTGGTTTAGACGATTTGTGGATTTGTACGTAGATAAGTATGCTGTAGTTAAATTTGCATTTGTTATTAAATTAACCAATGGTGCTAAAACTCTCTTGTTATTTAAAATATTAGTTACTTTTTTTCTGGTTTGCTAATTACATTATTTAGATTGTATGATATATTTTTATGTATTTATAAGTAAGTTAAAATTTATAGAATATTATGGAATACAATGAAATAATTAAATAATGAAACAATTAATTTAATTAAAAACAATAACGATAATTGAGAAACAAATTAAACTTTTTTCCATAGATTTCTTCTCTACATCATTGCCCTTTGAATGGTATTTGCTTCACCTCTCTTGCATCACGATAGTTAAGATGCATTTGATTACCAATAATAGGATGGGAACTGTTATTTGTATACGACGTATTTTACATTAATTGTAAATTTCACATCGATCTGCGATAACTAGTAAATTTATTACTTATAGGCAATTATTTGAAAATTGAAAACATTTGCACACATAATTAGTAATTACTATGAATATTATTATAAAATATTTGACTTTGAAAATTGTATTTTTTAAAATTTCATATAAAAAATAGCTTTGATTTATTGCTAAAATGTCATAACATTTTATAACGTACCTGTCTGTCAGCGGCAGAAGGCAATAATAATTGTGACACTACTTGAGTAGGGCGACTTGGTGGCGGTGGTTGGGGCTGTTGCTGCGGACCCACGTAAATGGGTGTAGGAGCTTGTGGAATAGGTGGCACACTGATGTATTGTGGTTGATTATAATTTTCCTGAAGATATTGCTGAGGATTAGCATAATACTGATTTTCATAAGCTTGCTTTGACACGGGTATCGAATCCACTCCGAAATGAGAAATCACTAAACCTAATATAACGACACTAAATATCATTATGACGGTGATTTGATTTGTTATAAAATACGAATACGTTTGTTCCTGTTTTAAAGAACAAGCTGTATTTATATGTAGGGGGATTTCCTACTACACACTTGCAAAACTTTCATGAAACGTGCATATAGAGAAAGGAGTTGCACAATTTAGGGTCACCGCCTTGTCTCTAACTGTTATCACTAACGAAATTGGAAGCATAGTTTTATTAAGTAACATTTACTATTTAATATAGGATTACTATCCTAATGTAAACAATTAATATGCCAAAGTTATACATATAAAATCTATCGAATAATTTGTTATGTTATGTATTATATGGGTTGGCTACATCGGGGTTCATTGTTAATACATTGAAGATGATGGGTAATAAATAGCACGATTTAGTATTTACGATGTTAAAGATGATGATCGGCTTTGTTTGAATGCACACGACTCTACTAGATTGACCCTGACAAGATAAATAATAAAATTCTTCGAAGAAGGAAGATGAATTAAAATTTAAATAAATACTTTTAGTTAATATAATGCAATAATAAAAACATCATTAGTTTCCCCATTTATACAGGTATTTATTTATTGCAGCATAATTCTAAGATATTTCACAGACATAAATTAATAAATTCAAAGTTAAAAAACAAAACAAAAATCAATCAACAAAATTATTTATTACCAACAAAAATGCTAAGAAAGTATCGGTTTGGAGCGCCCCGCCACGGCCGGACCGTATTCACTTTTTCAGGACCATATAATCGTAATTTCCGAAATTCTTTGTAACTATATTAAGTTTATAGAACATGCACATAATTTTATTTTAAAAAAATAATAAATTTGTGTTGTCAGATAAAAAACAAATTAAACAAATAAAATCGATTAATTTTTGTTTGTATTTTAATTGGAAAATGTATATATTTTTTGCGATGGTTAGTGTTTTACTAAATTTTACAGTTTTTTATAAAATTTTGAAGGAATAAGAAAGAATTTTTATGGAATACTGCTAAATTATACGTATATTTGTAAAATTCACATACTCTTAGTACAATAACTACTAAAAGATAACAATTATAAGTAACAATAGAATAATAGTTATAAATAACAGTTAAAAAATAACAGTTAAACAAATTTGCTGTTTTTACATTTTTTTTATACAACAGTTTAAGCAAAGCCACAAATTTATGACAAACAAATTTGTCTGCAAATCAACATTCCAACCTTTTATCGAAAGATCTGTATTTTCAGTCTAAATGTTTTTCTAAAGTTTGGTTGCGGCATCTTGTGTGTTAATTTACTGTAGTCTTAAAATCTATTTGCTACCGCATTGTCGTTGTTAGAAGTGAAGTCTAAATAAATTTGACACAGTTAGACACTGATTAAAATATTTTTTAACCAATAGTGAACCATAATTTTGTAGCAAACGCAATTTGTATTATATATTCCACACTTTTTGCCAAACATTTATCGAAAACGCATAGTCGGCCGCAAGAAACGCGGTTAATATAATTTTCCGGATTTTTAAAATTTATCCGCTATCGTATGTATTTCGATAACAAAAAATAAGTTTGCCATATATACAGGAGACTCATCTTGCAAATTTAATTTAAGAAAGCTTTAATAGAATTCATCTAGTATTTTTAGTTTCCGAGATAGCTTGTAGTAACGTCGAAATTTGGAAAAGCATGTACAATTAATGTACAATTAAGCGTATAAATAAAAAATTATTGTTTATTATCGGTTTAAATAATGGTTAAAAATAATAGTGAAATATAGCAGTTAAATAATAATGGTTAAAAATTAATATTTGTTGGGCGAGAGAGTTGAAAGCGAGCTCTCCAAAAAAACAAGTAATTAAATGACGATGTATTCTAAATCTAAGTTTTTCCACTTTTGCAATTACTCATTAATTAGATATATTGAATGATTTTTTAATCAATAAAATTTAATATACAAAATGACATGATGTCAACTATTAACAAACATTACACATTTAATATAAAAATGTTGTTTCATTTTTTTGTGAGCAGATTTTATCATTTTTTAACTTAAGTTAGTGCTTTTAATCACAAGTGAGCAAAAAACGAATACCAACATAAATCCAATTATAATGACAAAATAATGACAGGGGCATTTAACACAGCTATAATTTAATTTGTGTTTTTACATTATGTTAAATTTGATATAAATTATTTAAATTTTGAAGTGTCGGTTACTTTTAGGGTGTCTGCTATGTTGATGTAGTGTTGATTTAAATTGTTACTTTGAAAGGTTCAGATTTGCTCACATAAATCTAATACAAGCAATTTAAATCTAGTTACGCAATTATCTAAAATTGTTTGTTGTAATGGTTACTTTTCATATTACCTAATTTAATGACAAATGTTATTTTGATTATTTTTGATTGCTATCAACCTCGAGGTTCTTAGGCCGTGTTTATGTAGGTATCAGTGTGTTTAGTTATGGCTTGTTATTCTAGAAATTTGCTTCCGATATCTAGAGTGCTATTAATCGTTTCTCAATGGCGAATGATACCGTTAGGCAGGGATCTACGGTCACCCATCCAAGTGCTGACTCTGTTTAACGTTACTTAACTTTTGTAAACAATCGACTTTGATTGTACTGGATATGCCACACCCGCGGTTCCATTTATTTATTTTCTCATAATTAATTAACGTACGATATATTAAAATAAATTATAAGTTAGTCAGAAATCCATCCTAAACACTAAATATTCATACAGGCAACCAGTATCACAATACTAATCTGGCAAATAAGTCGAAATACACTTATAAAATATTATCACTTTATGATTTTAATTTTAAATTAAAGTGAAGACACTGTTGAATAAAGTAATGTAATGTTTCATTAATTAAGAATTTTTATTTCTAACCCACATTTAATTAAGGTTTTGAATCAAAATGTCTAATATTAACTATTTGAAGAGTATCTGGGTCGTCTCACATAGCTGCGGCTATAATAATTTGAATTAGCTCATCTCTTTGTTTGTGGTTTATTTGAAGACACTTTTCATGTGTTTGCAAAGACAATATTCAAGAGGCGTTAGGTTTGATGACCTCGGGGGCTAGTTAATTGCACCTCTTCTTTCAATCCACATATTAGCAAAGTTATTTAGATATTCTCTCAGATTTACACCAAAGTAAGGTAGTGCGCCGCTATCAAGTTGAGACCACATGTCAAGTCTAGTCTGAAGTGGAGCAACCTTCATTAATCTATAATAATAATGTTATAAATCCTAAAATACGAATTACCCAATAAGATTATTAAAAACACCACATAAAATATTTACTGAATAGTAATCAATCCCTAGTTTTAAAAAGATTGTCAAGTATTCATGAACGTGAATTTCTGTTATATGTATTCTGTTATATTTTAGTAATTTCATCTTTAGTAAACGTGATTTCATCCATAAATATAATTTGTACTCAAAGTTGTTGGTGTGCAGTCAACCAATGACAAAAATAAATACGAGCTGCATAGTTTACCTGTTGTAAATGTTGAACAAATTATATTTGATAAGGGTACAAATCAAAATTGTGTAATGTTCTCCTCACCTTTGTTCACTAACAGTTAACATATATTAACATTAACTATTAACTATTATTCGTACATTAATAGACTATTTTTATCATGTTAAAAATATCGTTTTCTTTGGCAAATTCTTGCTGTACGAGACATTGTGCAGTAACTTTAGGAAAATTACCGTTTTCTGTCAAATGACGATGCACATTTATGAACACTTGTATATTACGTGTTCTTAGATCAAGAAACCTCCGCTGATATTCCCTCACTAACGCTTTTGAATTTCCTTCTCAGTATTTCTAAATTCACATATTTTTGGTTTGAAAACGTAAAACCATAATAAAATAAACTTAAAGTTACAACGTCAAAATATAAACATTCAACCCTACTCAGTAAAAAATATAGCATTAAGTAACAACGTCGTTTTGTTTAAACTCGTAATATTTTTATTAACGACATTTTTGACTAATCGTATTCTGTAATGTATATGACTTTACAAATTTCAAAAACGATTTGAGGTCCTTAAAACTCAAAACAAACGTAATGTCCCGGCTGTCTACATATATGCCATGATGTTTACTGAATAGGGCTAATTATAATTAGGCCTATTCAGTAAACATTATCGATAAAACTTAAAGATTGTTTATATCCTTATCTCAGTGACATATATCATACCGGATATCGAACAAAATTCGTATTCAGTAACAAACGCGATAAGGATTTTGATCGTTAAATTAAAGGTAGGTCCTTGATGTGATTAACAACTATTAATGAGTCTGTAACCTTACTTTCTCGACAAATAAGTTATAATGGATAATATTTTATTAGAAGCAAATATTTTATTATTTTATTAATAAAATATATAATATATATGCCGACAGCCAAGACGTCACGTTTGTTTTAATTTTAAAGAACTCTCAAAATCCTTACAAGTTTGAACGTAACGATATTGTTACTTAATGATATATCATCACTACATTTTTTACTGAATGTTACCGCAACAATACAATTACATGGACTACCGATTTAATATAGCATTAAATTTAAATTTGCCAACAACTCCTTAACTTTTAAGTTTTGGCCAAAAATGTTTAGGCAATTTTGTCTTTAAGTTGTTGAAAGAATACGCTACGGCTATCAAAGAAAACATTATAATTATTACTACAAATTACAATAACACAATAAATACTTTATTTAATTAAATCCTTTCAATATTTGATATTATAGATTTAATTACAAAAGTCTTCCGTCATTTCTTTACCATTTAATTATAATTAGATTTTTATTATATTTGCACGAATATTATTATTATACACAACACAATAAAATTATTATAAAAATAGCAATATCCGCATTCAATAATAAAAATATAGGAAGATATGACATTGCCTGAAATACATACGTCAAGTTGATAGCTAATATGTCAGTAAGTATAACCATATAAGTCTAATAAACTTTTTTAAAGACAATTGAATAGAGAATTTAAAAATAATAAAATATAAAGAGCGTTCCATTAAAAAAAGTTCATTTTACTTGAGATAAGACCGGAAGCGGTACTGTAAATTATTTTATATATAAATAGCTGATAATGAACCAAGCAATTTTTTTAAAATATTTTTGATAGTTTAGAAGATATAAACTGATCAATAAAAATTAACCACTCTGTATAATGTTGAAATAACAAAGTTGGCTTCTAGTTATACCGAAAGTAGTATAGTCGAAATATTAGATAAGTAGATATTAATCAACGAAAAAAAATTTGTTTATAAAATTATTATTTATTATTTAAAAAAATAAGAGAGTTGTAGGGGAAGTAACAAACTTAGTGACACCATGCAGTTTATTATAAAATGTAGTACTGTTTGTTGAAGTTCGGCATTCCATTAGCTGATTTTAAAACAACATGTAATGAAATGTCGTATTTCAATAAAAAGTATATGTGATAAAATAAACTGCACGGTGACATAGAATAGAGGCATATAAAACTGCACAGTGTCATGCGACTTTTAATTAGTTTATTTGCTAAATAAAATAACATAATCGATATTTATTGTTAAGTAGAAAGTTATTATTCCATAATTATGTATTATGCAAATTATGTGTGGGTATGTTATTTAATAATAGTAATAATATTTATTCCGCGTATTTATGTTAAGTGATTTATAGTAAAAAATAAAGTGAATGAATAAATTTGTTGGTGGTCCAAATGATAATTTAAATCTTTTACTTTCAAATTAAGCTGAACCATTTCGATTTTATCGGTTTAATGAAAGTAGATATACTAAACATATATGTAACATATATGTAATTCATTATACAGTAATTATTATTTTATTGTTAGTAGAAGAGCACATTTTAAATATGAGATTTTATAGACAACAAATTTATTATATTACGTTAATTTTTATTCTGTTTGATGTTTCTTTTAACCTGTAAATCACTAAATTTACAGTTTTCCTAATACCATTTTTATTTTTGGGTTTTACTTCAATGTGAATAATATTTATACCATTGACTTAAAATTATTTTATAATGTAGCAATAACTCAGTTATAAAATTCGACACAACTAAGGCTACGATTTATATGATACAGATACATCAGCTAAAGACTAAAATCCGTGGATCGGGGCAATCAGCAACAAATAGCGTAACACCCGAATACGGTGTTTTAGTCCCGGTTTATGGGGGTTATACGAGACCAGGCATGGACTAGGAGCTAAAACCAGCACCGGACATTTTAGAGACATCGGCCGATGCATTCCACAAAAGAATTACATGTATACATTTGAACTATTTGAACATTTATTATTTAAACACTATTTTGTTAATCCCTTATGATTCTATGACCAGATTTACGTTGTGATACTGAATGCCTGTAAATTATATCAGTATATATGTTCTAGGTTCTAGACAGTTAGTTTAGTATCCTTTATCGTTTGCAAGAAGGGCATTCAACAATTCACTTTGACATTATTATTTTTAAGCATAACTATTTTGTTGTGATACTGGTTGCCTGTAAAATATATTGGCTATTGTAGACAGTTAGTTTAGTATCCTTTATCGTTTACAAGAAGGGCACACAACCACTCAGTTTGACTTTATTATTACTTGCGGTGGCACTAACATGTAAATTAATTATTCTTTTCATCTTTTGCTTCAATGCGATGCGATGCGGAAATCACTAAAGTGCACTGGTGATCTCTTATGAAGAATGAAATAATTGTTTGCATTTGATTGTTGCCGTCTTGTAGCAACTTGGAATTGGATCATTGATTTTAACTTATTATTATGGCCAGATAGGCGTAGTGATACTGGTTGCCAGTTACTTTGAGTTTATTATAATTATTTCAGTTATATTTTTTCAGGAAGATTGCTGGTGGGGATAATCAATAATTGGAGTACACAATAACTGGGCGGGTTACTATAGTTATTAATCTAGCAATAAATTATTATAATGACAAATCGCCTAATTATTGCTTGATTCAATTAATGGATAATATATCCACCTGTGCTGTTCCTGCAAATATATTGCACCAGAATGTCAGTGTTTATTTAATTAGGTTAGGTAGAAATAAATATAGCAAAAAATTACAATGTTTTTATCGCTTTCATTAACAAACGTGTTGATTAAATAGCAATTACCAGTTAATAACAATTAATACACCACCATGACGTTTAGTGTTAGAGAACACAAAATCACGATGTTAGAAACAATTATTTGGAAATACGCGACTTATAAATGCTGTGTGGGGCAACACAACTAAAAATAAATTAAAATTCGTGAATTTATTTGAATTGAAAAAATATGAATACAAATTGTCTTCAATGATTATTCATTACCAATCTTACTTAATTACTTGTGATATGATGTAGCTTTTTTTTAATTTAATTATATTCAAAATATGTATTTTAAATATGCCATTTATGATGATTTTATTAACCTTTAAGCCTTTGTATAAAAAATAATAAGAAAACATGCGAAATATATAAGTAGTATAAAAAACATATTGTAAAAAGTATCTATAGCCAACCAATGGGCCACAGAAATTCCTTATGAAATTACTGCTTCAAAATAATATTTTGAAATTAATTATAAAATTAATAATAAATTTTTGACCAGCGATGAATGATTGAATTAATTAATTTATTTTACAATATAATTTTATGTGTGAAAACGACATAATTAACTCACATTATAATGTTTATATGTTTAGTTAATTCAATAATTAATGTGTTTCAATGCAAACTTTTAATGCGGATACTAAATTAAACAATAAAATGAATTCACGGTCAGATTAATTATTATTATAATATTTGATATTTCTATTAATTATATTATTGTTTTTATTTACACAATGCACTTCCATTTATTAAGCAAATGTGCCAATGTTGTAATATGTTATAGTAATATTTATAATTATTAATTATAATAGTTATAGAATGCAACTCCTACTATGTAATATATTTGTTAAATTGAAGGTTAAATTATTATTTGAATCAGATTTAATATTAAAATAACCATAATAACTACATTTTTTATTCTATTGCTGAAAATAATAGGATTTTCGATTTACCCGCAAATAGGCCGGGCAAACACTAACCATGATCGGCTGCATAACGCTGGTGTTGAACAAAAGGAGCTGAAATACAAAAGGTTGAGAAGCGCTGGCTTAAAAACAGAAATTATAATAAAATTGTCATATTTTGAATCGTGTCCGCACATAGTAAAAATTGTAGTTTTGTTGCAAAATAAGAAAAGATGAGCTATGTTTTTTTTAATTTTTAAGAATTAAATTGATTTTCAAAAAGTTAGTCAATAAGTCTTATAAAAATTGCGGAATTAGATTAAACAGGTAGAACAATAAAAGAATTAAAAATGGGAGATTTTAAGTTTTGATAGGTTTATAATGTTTTTAATTGTTGTTTTAGAGTGACTACCGTGTCGATTTCGATTCAGAGCAGCGGCCAAAATAATTGACACAATAGATGTATTTAGATATTTAATGATTTTTTGCATTATAGAGATTGTAGGCTAATATTGTTTTTGCTATTTATTTTTTTTAACACAGGACCGTTTTTTCGATTTAAGCGAACGAGGCCGTGGCCTAGGGCCTGCTTATACAAGTGGCCCGGTTGCATTCTATAGTCATAATAATCAATGTTAAAAATTAATTTAGAACAATGTAATCGTTTCTTCTTTATTATATTTTATAAAGGTTTTTGTAAAGCTTTTGTAAATTAAATATAATTTTAATAAAATGTTGAAAAAGCAATGAAACTGCAAGAAAGTTCACACTTGTCTATTTTTTTATGATATGTATTTTGATGAAGAAAAAAATTATAAAATTTTTACGCTAAATTGTATTTACAAAATTTTAAAATTAAAAAAAAGTTATATTAGATAACATTTTGGAAATTAGGTAAGTATAAATTTTACAAAACCTTGAGTTTTTTATAAATTTTTATAAATTTGTTATAAAACTCGTCATTTTGAAGCTGGCTTTATGCAACGGTTTTACTTGTAAACATAGAAATTAAAATAAACACCGAATGGTGTGCATGAGGCGGGTCCTACCCACCCGACTATTTTATTTCAAAAATAATATTTATACAAAACAGCCGGACGGGTGAGTGGGATACAAAAATTAATATTACTAATTTATATTATTTTTAAAATTACTGGTTTAATAATTTTTATTGTTTTTTAAATTACTGACCTAGTACTTTTAAATATGTTGACCCGCTCATCTATTTAAGGTTCAAAAGATTTATACAAAATCAGCCGGACGTGAGTGGGCTACTATTATAGATATTTCTGATCCAATCATTTAAATTATTTTTAGAAGTACTAGTTTAATAATTTTTATCATTTTTTAAATTACTGACCCGGTACTTTTATACAAGATGTTCCACCTATTTTTATTTTAGTTCCAAATGATTTATACAAAAACAGCCGGACTGGTGGGAAGGTTACTGAAATTGATACTACTACTTTAATAATTTACATAATTTTTAAAATAATGGTTTCAATTTTTTATCAATTTTTAAATTACCGACTCGCTAGTTTTAAATAAGGTGAGCCGTCCACCCGCACAACTGTTTTAGTTCATAAATATTCATACAGAAACTGCAGGATTGGTAAGTGGGTTACAAAAATATTACTGATATAGTAATTTATATCATTAATAAAATTACTGGTTTAATAATTATTATCTAGTACTATTAAATTACTGACCCGGTAGTTTTAAATATGCTGACCCGTCCACCCGCCCATCTAATTTAGTTTAAAATATTTATACAAAAATAACCGGACGGACGGGTGGGTTACTAAAATTGATACTACTGGTCCAATAATTTATATCATTTTTAAAATTAATCCAATCATTTTTATCGTTTTTTAAATTACTAACCCAATAGTTGAAAATATGGTGACCCGTCCACCCTCAAAATTATTTAAATTACAAAAGATTTATACAAAAACAGCAGGACAGGTATATCTTTTACTAAAATTAGTCTAACAATTTATAACATTTGAAATTACTGTTTCAATATAACTTTTATCGTTTTTTAAATTACTCACTTGGTAGTTTCAAATATGGTGACTCGCCCACCCACCCAACTATTTTAGTTCCAAAAGATTTATACAAAAGCAGCCGGGCGGGAGGATGCATTATTAAAAATAAACCTGCTGGTCCAATAATTTTATGTCATTTTTAGAATTACTTTTTCAATTATTTTTATTGTTTTGTAAACTACTGACCCGTTAGTTTTAAATATGGTGACCCGCTCACCCGCCCATTTCATTGTTTTTTAACAACTTTTACATGCGTTTCAAGTTTGATTAAATTTTATAGTTTTTTCACAATTTGTATGGTTTCATTTGTTTTGTTTTCGCATGATTTTCACAATTATAGGTTAAGTAGTATAAGTTAAAGTAAAACAAATATATATTAGCAAGCGATTTTTTACACAACATTCACATAAGAATAAACTAAGGTTTTGGATCAAATATATATATCAATACTATTAATATTTTTAAAGTATTTAATTTTTGAAAACAGGTATTAAATTAAACCTTTTAATTATTTTTAGGTTATATTGTATTATCTTGTTCTACTAATTTTAACTGAACCCAAGATATCTTCAATATTTTACCAACACATTTTGTAAAAAATTTGTTGTGATTTTTTTTCATTTAAAACTATATTGATTTTAAATTGAGGTACATTGTTGGTACACAATAAATGTGTGTCTGTGTGTTATTTTTTTATTTATCATTTACTTTGCAAAATTCAAACATAAATACTATAAGTATAAACATCAAGTTTCAACCAAATTGTAGTAAAAGAAATTACGTTTTAAATCGCATAACCACTCTACTTTTTTTAAATTATTTGCCTTTTCGGGAAATTTGAATTTTGACAATAATATAAAATTTATTTTAATTTGATCTGGAATAACTTATGACTTAAATTATTTTTATTTTACATTTGAATTATGATATAAATCATAATTTAAAATTGATTTATGACTTGTGTAATTTTTTTTGCAATTTTGAACTAAAATAGTAACTTTTCAATTTTTCAATGTTATAACCACTTATGTTTTTAACTAGTAAAAACAACTATTTTACTAGTAAAAATATGTAGGTTTTTAAAGTAGCAAATAATATACATTTTTATTATTTTTTACCAACAACAAATTAAGCCAAAAAAGAATGATTTATTTATTATAAATATAAACGGTACAATTTGTTAAATTATTTAACTGAATAGGAACCAAAAAACTGGTTGTACTACTATTATTAACTTCTGCCAAGGTTGAAGTACAATTGGTAAATTATTTCCTTTGACGTCTTTCTTTATTAAAATCGTATTTTCTTTAGTTGCTCGTTCTCCCAACATTTTTGTTGCATTTTATTTTTTATTCTGAAGCGAGTTCTCCACAACCTTTAGCAACACTACTAGATTTTTATTGTCCATGACGCTTGAGAATGGATGTATCTACCCCGGAAACAGCTAGTAAAAAAGCTGAAGATCTTCTAAAAGCGTGACCAGTATACTGATTGGGCAAAGCAAGAAATTTAGCATCTATTTTTGGAAAGTTTTCCATTGTATTTATTCCTAGTGGTTGGGCAATCCATTTCCCTTTTTGTAACCCAACAACAAAACGGTTCTTAGATCGAGGACATAGGATTATATGTTTTCTAACTATTTGAAGCAATTTTTTTCCTTGCACTTCCCGCCATTTTTACAAACCGTCTTTCTTGAAACTTTTGTTTTACTATTTGGTACAGAAACTTTTATGCATTCCCCAATATCTTCAATATCTGATATATTTATCTTAATCAGTTCATCTCGGCGACAGGTACCAAAGATACCCATTATATAATCTAAAAATTAAATATTATTGAAAACATGTTAATATATTTTTACCTTCACTAGTAGATATTTTTTGTCGTCCGCTTTCTTCAAAAATGCATCAATTTATTTTTTGTAAATATTTTCAAAAAAGCTATTACATTGCTAATTTTGGAGATATCTATATTCTTTTTCATATTCAACGTAGCTCTTAACATTGAATATTGGGCCCAAGTTGTTGAAGCTTTTGAGCCATTTTTTGTGCAAAATAAGCAAGTTTTACTTTCTTGATGATCATTTTAATATTTTTCAGTACGCTCATATAAATGTTTTGATTTTGTTGGCAGCTAGGTTGATATAGACTTCTGCAACTACTTCTATATCTGCAGGTATATCGTCTTCGAAATCACTCATAATTAATAATTATTGTTCTTAAACAATGGGTTGGACAGTATTCACTTTTTATAAGTTTGTTTATGTCTCTGGCAGCGCGAAATAAAGAACGCTCAAAACTTGACACTTGTCTTGACGTCTACTAGATTGCAAGAACATTCGTCATAAAACCAATAATTATCTGAAATGAACCTATTGCCGTGTGCTATAAAAAAATTGCAGTCACGCCCTTGGTTTATAAATATCATGATAATTAAGTAACTAATTTAATTCTAATGTCGAAACAAAATGTTCAACAGATGGCGACTCCTTGTTCAAATTGTAATCGTAAAAAGTCTAATCAAATAATAGCATCAATGACGACAATGACACTGATTGTGATTGGATTACATAATCACGAATATAGCATGTTTTATAGTAATTTATATGTACAATAATATATTGATTTACGGAGCTATCAATTAAAAATTAAAAACAATGCAATGTAATTAAGAAATTCTGAGATTATAATATTGATTGATAAAATATAAATCAATTTGAACGCGATTTTGAATTATGTATTGTCCTATCGGTCGTATCCATTATCCAATCCAATCTGTTTTCCAGACTCCCCTCTCTCTCACTCCTTGATTAGCAATGTGTTTTGTTGCCATCATTTGATCCCATAAAATGACCAAAATAGATTATTAAAAAAAATCACAAATACAATAAATTGCAATCAGTTGGAAAACCACGAAGACAAGTCATGCAATGCGCGTGATTTTAACAAGTTGTTTATAAATAGTACAGTGTTATTTGTTTTGAAATGGGTCTCCATGCAAGAACACAAAAAATTTTAAGTTCCAGTACACATCTGAAGAAATACATACAGTTTTATAAAAGTTCAATCGGTTCAACAAGTTTATTTACAAAAACCAACCAAAGCAGAACCACTGAATTAAATCATGTTTTTAGGTTATGTAGACCTTTTCACACTTCTCGAGAACCCAGAGCTTCATTTGCTAAGTTATCGCCACAAGAGGTAAGAAATTATTTATATTACACAAATTACATTATGATTTGTACCTAATTACAAATATATTTTTCAAGTTTAATCGCTATATGATTGTATTTTATTATAATGTTGCTTGTCCTTGTGGTCTTATTATAAAATATAAATCAGAAACCTTTATTTACCAATACGTTAATTACACAGAGTAAATATAATACTCATAAACTAATTTGATAATATAGGATACGAGGAACTTAACTCGCCATTGGTTGCTACACGAGCATTTTGCTCATAAAACATACATAACTTATTTTTAAGTAAATATTTTTATTTATTTTATTTACCAGAAGCGCAACCTTTATCATTTAGTATCGTTTTTATATTTTTTTTAGCCTGCATAAGATGCACAGATAATTCACAAGCAATATCACAAAGAGTTTGTGAACTGTGTTTCTCTCACAGCGCGACCAATCGTGTTAGTGTTAGTTTTGTTTATTTTGCCCAAATTATTATATATTTTATACTGGGTCGTTCGAAATAATTCACATATTTAAATATTTAATATGGAGTTGTTCACAATAATAGAAATAAGAGTGGATCAATAAAAGATTCGCCATGTGAATAGTAAATAAACAATTAATGAGTTGGAATTCTTTATTGAATCGTGCATATTGAACAATAACAATCATGTATATTAGATAACATTGCCTAAATGTTCACTACGACTTTGGTGGCTCATATTAAACCGTTCTTCAAATTTATGATGACATCCTGGCATAATTGCGGATATACAGGGTGTCCTAACTTATCAAAATAAAAATAGTTTAAATTAGCAAACTAGTATTATCATTGCAGTTTTCAAAGGTGAAAACAGAAAAACAATTGAATAACTAATTTGAGATAATATATCTCATTCCCAGGGTACATATTGATAGCTGATCAATGTCCCATGGAGCCACAAAGGACCACTATAATATAATACAATATAAATTAACAAAAAACAATGGTCACTTGGACCGCTATTTGTCTCCTAGACCTATAGTTTTTGCAGGTGACATAGTGGTCCCTAGCGACCTCTGAGATTTTTTAGGAAATACTATAAAAAATAACATTTCTGAATGTTTATGGAATATTATTATATTGTTTACTGTTTATTGTAATGTGAAATATTCAGTAGTTATGTCCCAAGTGCATGCCAAATACACGAATATTTTTACGAATGTAAAAATGTTCAAGGATGGCATATGGATGGCAATATCGAGGACTATTTCCCGAAGAAAATTTCAGAAATGATAAATAACACAAACTATGTGCTTTTGGATGAATTACATCAACAAAATTGAAGTTGTAAAAGTATCGTAACTATGACATTTGAAACGTAAAGCAGATAATAAATTGTAAAGGCGCGCTAATGTATCAATTTCTTCATTTATTTGATTTGATCTTGATTGACCAAAATGAAAACAACTTTTTTTATAATGTCAAAAAAATATTCACTCAATGCACATGTGCAAATACCCGGTTATTTTCATGCGCATCAAATATACTTGCTAATATTCGTTTGTTGCTAGGTGATTTTGAGAATATTTATTAATATGGCTGAAATTTTGTGAGGGAAATAGTCCATATAAAATATGCATTTATGGTAATACAGAAAAAATAAAATCTACTGGCGGCTGGGGTTTTCATAGGCAGAACAAATAAAAAATTATTGAACAATTTGTTTCTTTGTCCTGAAGTGTTTATGTAATTAATTGTTTTTTTTGCGGCAATTTATGACTAATTTATTTATGCATGCAATACATTCAAATAAATGTCAACACAAACGATATTTTCCGATTAAAATATATTGAGTAGTAAAATTGTTACAAGATTATTTCTCATTATAATGAAAACCATAATTTAATTAACATAACCTGAAAATATTGTCAAAACATCATGAACTTCTATGAAACAAATCAATAATTTGGTTATTTCATATGTGAAATATCGAGTTTGATACACCTGAAAAACATAAACATTAAAAATCCTAGATTTTTTTGGGGCAAATTTAAAAATTGTTGATATACCCCAGTATTATATATGTCTGTATTGTCTGATACATATGGTTGCCTAATAAACATTCACCAGTTAGTTGTCTCTCAGTATATCTTAGAAAGCTTTAATGTATTTACACTTTAAATTCAAAGAAGTGTTATTATAATTTGAAAGTCAAACATTTAATGTCCATACACTGTAAAAATGATTGTTTTTCCAATTTTTGCTAAAGGATATTATTTAAACAGAGATTAAATTGTTAAAGTGAATCTTGCAATCAGTAAACATTGGTAATCTTGAACTAAATTGTATTAACATGTCATGCGATTAATTGTTATGTTTTGATAACAGAGAAATTGCACTGAATTTATGATTGTGATAGTTTTTAATAAACGTAAATAATGATAACCAAGTTGAAGCATAAATTACGCACTAAGTATAATACGCATCTGAGCATAAACATATATCTACTAAATATTGACAATATTGAAAGATATAATGAATAAAAAAATTAGTGTGTGTTTGTTTATTGCAGTAAGTAATTTGTTTGTAAGATAATATGTTGTAAGTAACCAAATCTTTTATTTAGTTGATTCAACATGCAAATATGGATTTTTTAAACGACAAATGCAAAAGTTCAGGTTGGTCATGTTTAGATTGTTACAACAGAAAATTATGCATGGGTACTACCCTTTGGGGAGAATCATCATGTATGAGTGAGCTTACTCAAAATCAACAAGCATATTGCGATCCTAATACTGATAAATGTGTAAATTACGAACCAGATGGTTGCAAATCTATATCGAAGTTTGCATGTATCCGAAATGATGTTTTTCCAGATATCCAAAATTGCTCACGTTATTTTATTTGTGATAATAATGACATCGAAACAAAATTTTGCGGTTCAACTTATTATTATAAAGCAACTTGGAATAAATGTGTTTATAAAGTTGCCGACTTGAATTGTCAAACTGTAACATGCTCTGTGTCAAATGTGGTGTCTTTACATAGTGACGATCATTCTTTATATTATGAATGTAAAAATAGCATACCGACTTTGAAGGGTTGTCCGTTATCTACCGAATATTATGATGTAAAAACAAAAACTTGTAATAGTATTTGTAACGAATCAAATATAGGAGTTTTACCAAATACGAAGGACTGCACAAACTATTTTGATTGTACAAAAGATGATAATAGTTTTATTTTAAAAAATATTAAATGTGATAGCGGAATGGGTTTTAATAGCATTACAAAGCAGTGTGAAAAAAAATATAACGTTTTATGCAATGAATTAGCTATTTTAGAATCTGATATTGATATAATTATAAATAAGATTTCACTGGGAAAAACAATTTTTAACGTTTTCAAAACAATATTAAGACTTTTTAAAATCAATCCGTTTACAATCATTTTTAATCTTGGTATTAGTGATGACATTATATCAACAGGAATAATGATTTTTGATTATGTAATTGAAAACAAGGGAATTCCACCGTCTATTTTAAAAAATTTCCTTTATCAAATTTTAAGCTTCTTACCAAAAGAAATTCGAACAGTAATTGAAACTATCATTAAATTTATTCCATCTTTCCAAAAATCTACATTAAAAAGAAATGTTGATCAAAGTACATCCGGTGTTGAAAATTTTATTGAATATGTAGGAAATGTTCACTTAGATATGAATAAAATTTTCCTTTCTGAATCAATCGCAGATGTAGAAAATTATATGAAATTTGTTTTAAATATTCCAGATGAAAATTTGTCTCAAATTTTAAATGTAATAAAAAATAATATAACACTTGTTTGTCCTTACATTAACAAACTTATCGGAGAAGATATTTTTATTTTAAACGATAACACAGTTCAGGTTGATATTAATAAATTAGTTATATATTTTCAAGAATATTCTGATGTTTTGTACGAAGCATAACATTTCATTTTTAGAGCTAACACATACAAATATTTTTATAATAATTTTGAGTTGCTTTTTAATAAGTACTATATAAGGAATCATTGTAAGAAATAAATTAACGCATTGTATTAGCATATTATTATTAGTCATATCATTAGAAAAATGTAGTAATTAATAAATATACAAAACATGTGTATTCTTCTATTTTTTAAGTTGGCATTATTAAATAGCTGGAAAACGAAGCAGACTACACGAAAATGTTTAAAATGGATATTATTAAAGTTGATTTTTGTGCCTTTCGGCTTTGGAAAATGATAAAATAAATATATTCTTTACGAAAATCGTTTTAGACAAATAAAAAATACATTAATAAAATCAGTGTGAGTGCTTATATGTCTTTTCTTGTAGAAGAATATAAAGATGATAGAAATCCCTCTAGAATACTAAATATACTTTTTAGAAAACCACTATTACAATGCCAGTTTACTAAAAATCAAAATGAATTATCCAAATGCACACCGTTATAAGTGGTTCAAAAAAATACATTCTTACTGCCCTCATCCATTCTAGCCCTCTTTCAATACTTCTTCTGTTTCCATTTGTTCTTCTCATTACATTCTCGTGACTAGAACCGCTCAAGTGAACGGTTCTGTTCCAGTTTACGGTTTGATTTCTTTTTATTGGTTTGGTTCTTGTTCCTGTTCAAGAATTTTGGCAGGCCGGTAACTGGTTCAAGCCAATCAGTTTGGTTCTGGTTTTTTTAAGTAAGACTTCTTTACGTGAGCTGTGAAATTGTTTTTTGTTGTTAAATTGCACATTTTCTAGATTTTCTGTTTTAAATTTTGTTAGATTTTTTTCTTTAACTAAGTTTTATATCAAAAATTACGTTTTTTTATGTAAATCAAAATTTTACATAATTATATTTTCCCAAAAATTACTATTTTGATATTTTCAGTGTTTTTTAGTTAAAAATTTTATTATATTAAATTTCTTTTTTTATTTATAGGTTTTGAACCATTTTATCCAATTCACAGCTACCTAGATGTAAAAACAAAAAAAATTCAAATTGTCAATTTAATTGTAAATAACAAAGAAAAAATATACGGGGGCGAAACAAACAAACAACGTCAACAATCAAATAGAGGCGTGTATTTAATTGTTGACGCTTGTAAGAATGTGAGTTTGGACCTTTGATTTTAAACTCTTCATTTAATTTTTTAACGAATTTTGTTGTAATACTGGTTGTCTGCAGGCTATAATTAGTATTCTAGATGAATGTCTAATATCTTTATATTTGTTCTACTGACGTTGTTAAAAAATGTGTAGTTTTATTTAAAGGTCCCGTCGTTTCTGGTATAACGGGAAGAAATCCCGACCTCACAAATATGATAATCAATTATATATTTATGTATTTACACTTGTAAAAATTTATTTGTCTAGCTTCATAAATAAGAAAATAAAATAGCCTCTTTGGCTAGGATCATCAGGTATTTTATATTAGTTTATTCTTATCATACAGGTTCGATAATTGTCGTAGTTTTGGCAACACTGCACTGTATATACACAAGCCAATAATAATATGCACAGCTGCTCATTGACCAATGTATTGAGGGGATGCCCCTCATGTGTCGTCAATTTGACTCTTATTTTTTTTTGCTTATTGCCTGCATCTCCACCTCCAGTCTTGAAATTGTTACATTTTGAACAGCTTGGTTTTTTTTGGACTCGTATGTCGCTATACTTCCTTAAATAAACAGAGGGTGCTAAAGAAAACAAATTCTATGTGTGACTACTATTACAATCGATTACTTTTTGAGATCAAGAAGTCTACTTTTTTGAGATAAACGCATAAACAGCCAATTGTTTGAAAGTTTCTGTTGGGGTTTATTAAAAAACGATTTTCTTTTGAAATGGGAGATTTTATTCCAAGAAAAATAACAGACATAGTTGATATAAAACATGTTTGTGTTTAAACAAAAACTTGCTTTTTGTTTTATACCTGTTTTAAACAAGTTTTAAATAAATTTAAAATAGTTTTTAGTGCGAAGTCAAATCAAATGACGCATTATTTTTTAAACCATGTGAATTATTAATGATTAAAATAATTACGTATGTCCTACATAGAACATATGAATTTATAATTTATATTTGGTCATTTAATTTTATACCGTCTATATCTGAAAGCCAATGTTTCTGGCCGCATTAGCATTCTGGAAATTATCTTTTGTAATTACTGTAACTGAATGTTACAGAACCGTACTGCAAAACACTTTCCGGCCGTATTTATTGGCCTGAATGTGTGACATTACTAAATTGATTGTCATTATGATTACATACGATATAAATCAATTAAATATAAAACTTCAGCCGTCTAAAAGGTGATGTTTTCGCCAGGGCTGAAATAGTTTTTGTTGTCTTTGCCTAATGCTTGCCTCGCACCAGCTTGCAACGCTCGCTTGTGTTGCAACTTTTAGACTTATCCAGCAAAGTAGCACTTTCTGACCTTGATATACAAATAACCATTTTGACACTTGTAGTGCATATTTCTATATATATACAAAACAAACGAACAAATATAAAGATTATATTCAGTATTTAAAATTCGGATTTGTGGCTAATAGCCCCGAGGTCTTCAAATATACCATTTTTGATTTACGATTCAATGTTACCTCTACCTTAAAGAGTGGGATTAAATGCACCACAAATAAATTTCTCTCATAAATATAGTACCTTTTTACATTATTTTTTTAGAATGTTTTTTTTTCTGTAGATATCTAATAATTTTTAATATTGTACATTCTCTGCATTTTTATTTAATTATTTCTATTGTACTACATTTTTGTAATGATATCACTATGCTAATACACAGCATTAATTTATTTTATTTACGTCACTCAAATTTCAGAAAATTATCTATTTTATCTCATCATAAATTTAACATTTTTATTTTGCATGAAGATAGAAAGAAGGCTGTAGTAATTCTGAATAATAAGTAATGAGTAGTAAAAAAATGAAAGATAACATTATTTGCTTTACTAATTATAATAATTGTTTATCTTATATAATACTTAATCTTAACTTAATTATTCTTAATCAGAATGAAATTCAATAAGTGTACAACTTTATGCATTGCAACAGTAAGTATTATAAAACTACTATACTATTATATGTTATAATTAACAAGATATTTTACATTCATTTATAGATTGTTGCAATATACTTGCCCAATGCATCTGCCAAACCCAAACATCTTCCTGAGTTTGAAAATCAAATTACAGAATTTGTTAATAACATTTTTGGAAACTTAAATTTGGACGGAATAAATGATAAATTGTCATATTTTGATTTACCGAACATAAAAAATGATATGCTGGAAGTTATTTTGGATAAATATAATACAACTGTTAGAAATATTGCTAATATAATATACAGTGCCAATGGAGATATGTTTGAAATTACAACCAAAATCAACAATATATTTAATACAAATATACTTTACATTGAAGATGATGTTCTTAAAATAGGTATCAATAATGTAAATGAAGTTTTATTATTTACTAAGAGTAAATATGTCGAAGAATATTCCGAAACATCTAAATTATTGGGTTACTTGATAGATAAATATATGGAATTGCAAAATCAAACATATTATTCTACATTTAGTGCAAAATTGAAAAATTTAGAAACTCCACTAGATGTTGTTAGCAAGTTTCTTAAATCGCCGAAAAACAAAAATAAATTAACGATTCCATCAGAAGTTATTACTGAAGCTTACGTTGAAAACGAGAAGCAAAATATTGTTGAAATAATATTGAAGCCTATTAGACAAGCTGTTTCAGGAATAGTGTCAGCAGCGCAAGAATCAGCATTTTCAATTCTTGATAGAATCTCAGATTATATAACATATTTTTATCAAGAACAGAAACCGGAAAATTTTTTTCAAGAATTTTATGCCAACACTGTCAATGTTTTAGTTATAGAAATAAACAAAACATTGTGGAATATTCGATACACTATAGCAACATATCTAGAACCTTTTATAATACTCGATTCTGGTAGTGCTGTAAGAATTGTAAGAACTTTAATTAAAACCGAGAATAAAGTTGGAATTATAGGTCAATTTATGGGTTACATAAATAGAGCAATTAAGTCAATTATAAGTTCAGTTTTAATTAATTTGAATAATACTACAGGTAACAACTTTTCTGACCTGTTTACCACAGTTCAAACTTTAATATTTGGATTAATAGATAGAGTTATACCAGATAAAACAGTTGTAACACCAGCAGTAGAAATAAGAAAACCGATTTATTATCAGAAAAATTACTAATTTCAAATACATAACACTAATAACGAATTTGTAT
This sequence comes from Tachinus sp. AB-2021, assembly GCA_030264575.1. Lineage (NCBI taxonomy): Eukaryota > Metazoa > Arthropoda > Insecta > Coleoptera > Staphylinidae > Tachinus > Tachinus sp. AB-2021. The sequence goes on along the minus strand of JARJEC010054595.1, from coordinate 1,289 downwards.
ACACGTAGAGATTTATCTAAAATAAAATGTATTGTCAATAAATATTTAAATGAATTTTAATCTTTTATAAGTCAAATAAAAATACTGAAGTAGAATTGTTTTTAATATGTCTATCCGTTTCAAATGTTGGTTGCATTTTATTCTCAGCAGCCATGTGTTGTTTTGTGGCATTTTGCTTTGTCTATTTGTGTTACCGTTTTGATGTCTGTAATACGAACTTTCTATGATATTATAGTTCTTTCACAAGCAGGTTTGTAATTTTTCTTTGCAACTGCAATTATGGTTATTTCATGAATTAATAGTGTACTAGATTTGAATTAAGGACGCGTTTTAGTATATCCTTAAACAATTTTTGCGTGTAACACTGAAAACAAATATTTATAATAAAACAATATTTATTAAATATTTTATTTGTGAAGAATGGTTTAACGGACGGACTTAATTTTTTATTGCAATCATTAATTAACAAACGAAAAAAAACTTCAATTAGTTAAAAAAATGGTTGGCGGTCCTAATGACAGTTCCCCACATAATAGTTATTTTAAACCCACTCACTCACTAACTTATCAACTCACCTACTCACCTATTCACTTACGCACTCACTCACTCACTCACTCACTCACTCACTCACTCACTGACTCGAGAGTCGCACGCACACTGACGCTAACCACTAACGGTAATTCTGACGTCACAGGTGATGCTGATTATTCTCAAATAAATCTCGGCTGCATTAATATAGTTAGGAATGTCAGTATTGTCAGTAAATACAATGAAGTATGCTATTTAAACAACAGTGTAGTACTTCACTTCATCCATCCATTAGGTTGCCCTGCCACTAAAAAAGGTCCGTTTTCTTACCCACACTTTTTTGCATTTCGCCACATTTTGGGTCATTTTAAGATGTTTAAGCAAACATAATTTTTTTTTATTAAAAACTAGAGGAAATTAATTGAGTACCTATTATGTTAATATTTTTATTTTTATTTGCTCTACTGGCATTAATTCAGATTGTGGCTTCTAGCTTTCTCGACCCGAGAAATACAATTTTAAAGCAAGCAATTAATAATTTAGTGTTAATTTTAACGCCATTATTCTTTTCTTAACGAATGTTTTAAGAATTCTCACTTTATAAACATTTGGTTATTATACTTATCATAATACCGAGATGAATTATTGTTGTGAAATATCTAATGGCGCGTTAGACCGCCTGTCAAAAAAAAAATTATAAAGTATAAAATTATCAACAAAGATTATTAATTTTCTTATACCGGGTGACATTGTTTTTTTTT
>JARJEC010054469.1:0-14433 GCA_030264575.1 Tachinus sp. AB-2021 | reverse complement strand
AGCGATCGCGATTGAATGTTTTTAATAGTTGAGATTATTAATTGTCCATTAAGATACAAATAGATTACAGCATTTTTCATTGGTCGTTTCTTAAAAACATTCAGAAATTTAAATTTATTCTGTGTTAATCTACAATAGCATTAACTTAAAATAATTTAAATCTGTCAACTTGTCAACTTAATATAATAGAATATAATCAAAATGTCGAAAACCTAGATTTGCTGTGTTTGAAATTTTATGTGTCTGGTAGTTCTTCAAAGAATTCTTTGGTATCATTTATGTGATGTTGTATTTCCTTGAATACGTCAGTTACTGCTTATTTTTTGGTTTTTGTAAGCTGCGTTTGCCTTCTAGTGGAAAACCGTTGACCGTTTATTTATGACAATATTAATGATTTTTTTTTCCAAAAAATGATGCATTAATAAACGTTATTAATACACGTAACTCTTTTTAGGATTTCAACATTTTTATGATATATTGATTATATTTTATTATATTAAGTTGACAATTGACAGATTTAATTATTTTATGCCAAGGGTAATATATCAATGTTATTTTGATAATTTTAGAATGTCAAGATTTGAAATTTTGTTACGGAATAAATTTAGATATTTTAAATGTTTTTAAGAAGTGATCAACGAAAAAAAAATTGTCAATTCAATTCGTTTGTTAATTGGCAATTAATAATCGCAACTATTAAAAGCACTCACTTGCTAATGCTCTTTCGTGCTTTAAACAGTATCGATTAACAGAACAAACTAAATTGATTAAATAACAATTGTTTACGTAATTCTAAAACTTTATTTTTATATGTGGTATAATAATTTAATTTTATTTGTGTTGTCTATGATTGTTTTTGACAATTATAACAATTTACTGCCTTAACAATTTTTATAAATCTTATAATTTTTTTTGTCAACTTACTTAACGTCCCAAGTATTGATATCAAACGAAAGTTTGGATGTTGGAAGTGAGTTAATTTATGAAAGTAACCTAACCTGATAACCGAATTTATAGGTTTATCTTATTGATTTGGTCGGCGTTCTAATAGAAATCGCTCCACTCTAAAAGCAATTTATATTTGTTCGTCAGTTTTGTCTTGCTCCAAAAAGTGCACTACTTCAACATCTTCCATGTCATTTTTTTTTATCAAAATCTTTGAAAACCATTATTCGCTTATAAGTTTTAAATGTCTATAGAGTTGCTGACGTTTGATTAATAGACTTCACAAGATTGATTTATTTTCGTGTAAATTTTTTCTCTTTTATTTCAAGATGTATTTTTAAATTACTTTATATACATTTTAATATATTTATATTATTCTGTCCCAAAAGTTTATCAACTTTTTCTAACATTATTTAGAATTTGAATATTATCTTTTGTATTTTGAGACGATCCCTCATCACATAAATTTGATTCATTTGTACACTTTTTTGAGAAAAATAATTTTGGATTTTATAGAACAAATCTAACACTATTTAAGATTTTGTTGGCATATATGTTGAAGCAGAACCAACTTTTTTTAAACAAAATAAATACTTCAAAATTTCTCATCAAAATCACTTAAATTTACAAATGCTAAAACATTTACACCCAGCAATCTTCAATAATGAAACCATATCACGTAAATAGTTGGCTTAGCTATTAAACAAATTTATATATTTGACAACAAAAACAGTGATCTTTTGTCGGATTCACAAATTCATGTATACAAAACTGCCATTCATCGGGCTCGTATGCTGAAATTGTATGATTTTATTTAATCAAAGCATCTTGAATGTAAGTTTAAATATATAAAATATATATTATGATCCAATTATTTCCATTAATTAAATTTTATAATTGTTTAAGTAATTTGAATTGTAGGACAAAAATGTAGAAATATGTAGGTAAAAAATTATACATTTGGATTTTTGCTCAAACTCTCAACTAGCCGACCAGTGTTTTCATGTTTCACGTAAAAAAAATTTCAAAGTTATTCACAATCAATCGCCTACAGTCTAAATGTTAGATAGCAAACAGCTCTAAAAATAAATGCTAACTTAACAAACTAAGTTTTCCACCCAATTTATCATAGCTATCCCAAATAATAATACAATTATCCATCTCACTTTTTATTTAGCAGATTTAAACTACTTGCACCTATATTGCCCTTATGGCTAAAGTGAGTATATACCGGAAGTAAGAATTGAGTTTATATACCGGCAATTAGTAAAATTCCTGAGAGTTTTTATTTTTTAAATAATGCTTCTCTAATACATTTTTCTTAACTTAACATTAAATGTCTTTCATCGTCTGTTTGTTTTAAAAATGCATTGATTTCCTTGGTAAAATTTTTCGATTTTTTCCTGTGATAGCATTCACTCTTTTTCTTCAAGAATGCAATCAAATTGGCAAATTTGATAATTTCTACAGTTCTATTCAAATAAATAACAGCCATTTATTTCTAAGTTTTGAATACTCGCTCCACAGTGTTGATGATTTGAACAAATTTTGATTCTTTCTTGAAATAAGCCAACATTACTTTTTCGGATACTCAGCCCACTGGTTGAATAGATTGATAACTTAACTCATAAACATCTCGCGACTTACCTGGTAACACGATTAAAATAGCTGCATCCGCCGCAGCTTCCATATCTAAATTCTGAACCCACACTTATAGTTAGTCTAATAGAAGTAAACGCTAAGTACAGATCATTTATGGGCTTTGCTTCATAAAATTATTGTAGTTTAATTTAAATACGAACAAAGCACGACAATTTATACGTTGATTCTTTTAATTTTTTTTTTAATTGCTATTTCAAATTGATAAAGAATCATAGTGTAAAAATGCAATTGTATCCCGTTGTATTAATTTTATATAATTTTATTGGTCTAATAGTGTAAATCAAGTTCTATTTACAAATTTGTTATGTCCATTTTCAATTACTGTTCACCAAATATAAATATACTACAGAATATGGTATTACTGGTGCAGCGTTATAAATCTTTCAAATAGATACAGATTTTCTGTATACGCTGTGATAGTAGCTTCTGTATAATTCAGTGTAAATTAAAAATGAAATGAAAAATAGAAAAAAAATTATTGTTAGAATACATTTTTATAGAATTAGTTTTTTATAAAACACTCTCAAAAAACATATTTTTTTTAATTTTAAAATTTACATAATATTTGTTTTCAAAAAATATAATTGTTATTTGTTTAAGATTTTTAGAAATTAATTTTTACGTAGTTATTTTAGTGTTTGGAAGCTGTATTGTAATTTGAATAGAAATAATACCAGATACAAAAAATTGCAGATAATAATAATAATTTAAAATTAAAATTTTTAAATGGAGCCCAAGTTGAAATAAAAATGTTATAATGATTAAATAATTACTACGCCATTACTCCATTTAAAAATAAGTGTTTAAAAGATTAATTTCGGGTGGGGATGGAAACGACAACCATTTGATGTAATGTCCACCAATTGAGCTACTGAAGTACCTTAATTGGTATTGGTTCTATGTTCTATACAAACGTAGAAGTGAATGTTTTAATCATTTATTATTTATATGTTTAAACATACACACTTGTTTGTACATGTCTAGTCTTTGCTAGCATAATACTTTCAATTAATTACAATTCTGAGTTGTTCGGAATTCAAAATTTAATTGATCCAAAAAGTATGCTCGTTATACAAATAATATTACAAATCAAATTGATAAAACCAAATAATGTAACAATGATCAAAAGAGAAAATATTCTAAAAACAATTGCCAACATTAAAATATCTATACAAATTGCACTCTTTTCTAACGCCGATATTTATTCAAATCAAAACGTAAATTTTGAATATTGATTGCAATTGATTGCATCAAATTAGATAATTCGCCTATTTAACAAAACTAGCAATAAAATTTTAGTGTTTAATATATTAAAAAAAAATTATTGTTCAATAACATATTAACCAAAGAATTTAATAAAAATTATTAATTAATTAATAAAAAGTATTTAATGCAAAAGAAAAGTTAAATTATTTGAAGAATTTAGGAATATATAAGCTTAAATGCAATGATTGCAACGGAATTTATATAGGACAAACTATTACAAATTTTGAATTTAGATATAAAGATCATTTAAAAGCTTTTTATAAATAAAAGACATTTAAATGATAATAATTGTACTGTTATAAATGATCAACTAAAATTATTTTTAATTATAAAATATTTTTATATTTTAATTATTATGATGTTTATTTAATAATGAGATTTGTAAAATGCACGTTTTTATAAGGTATAATGTCAAATATGTTTTCTGAAATTATACTTATGTGTCAAAATTAGACACATGATGGATAGATTTGATTTCAATAATGCTCGAAGTGAAGAAAATATCGTGGTCGTTCATGAGAGATGTCGACTCTCCGCCGTATAAAATTGCGTTGACTCAAGAATTGAAACCAACCGACCATTTTAAGAGTTGCACATTCTCTAATTGGGCTCTGGACCAGATGGAAGCTGATGACGATTTTCACAAGATAATCATCTTTTCGGATAAAGCTCACTTCTTACTCGATGGTTTTGTCAACAAGCAAAATTGTCGCATATGGTCGAGTGAGCAGCCTGAAGTGATGCACACTTCATAACTTTATTCGAAAAAAAATAACTGTTTGGTGCGGTTTTTATGCTGGCGGTGTTATCGGCCCATTTTTATTTTTTGATGAAAACGGTGCACCAACAACCGTCAACGACAATCGCTACAGGGCTATGATATCGGAGTATTTTTAGGACCTGCTCGACGTTATGGACTTGGACGATATGTGGTTCCAACAGGACGGCGCAAGGTGCCATACAGCGTATGACACAATCGAAACGGTGATCGCGAATGGCCGCCTCGTTCGTGTGACTTAACCCCTTTAGACTTTTTTCTTTGGGGCTGGTCTATGCCAACAAGCCAGAAACATTGGAAAACAAGTCATGAAAAATTGGGTCCAGCGTATTCACTCATGCCTGCGCTTCCGCGGCGGATCATTGAACGATGTCGTATTCCATAAACAATAGCATTAAATGTACTTTAATTTGAAATAAAAATCATTACCATAACTAGCCCACAAGTCTTTTAATTGAAAAAACAAAATGCGTCGCTCTTAATGAAAAACCATATATGGTATAAGATAAGTTGAATAAAAAACTGTTCTTATTATATTTGTGAAGTTTTAATTGTATCCAGTTTAATGTATTTATTCATTATTGACTTTATATATTTAAATTTAAAAATTAAAATTGAATTACCTTGTGATGATAGTATTTAAAAATATTACCATAAATTGTGTGGAATATTAAGTCCAATTTGTACAATTATGATACCTTAAATTAATAGAAAAACTTGGGTTGTTTGTCAAAAAAAAATTCCGCATCATTCACGGTATTTTATACTGTCATTTAGTTTGTATCGTTTTATTAGAGAGTCCACTTTATAGTCTATATTTAAAGTAGTATATATATTTTTGTCGGTTGTACAAATGTACAAATCTGTGAAGGGAGTCGACATTAACATATAATATCCACTACTACAGACTTCTTTGTAATTATTTTCTATATACTAAAATTCCAATATTCTTTACTTATATACTTATATTTTTTTAATTTTATTATTTGTATTGGCCACTTCTTTGTTTTTTGTTTTTTTGTGTTTGTTTTATATTATACTACATTATATTAATTAATATAACATGTTATATTTTTATTATACTTTTATTTAATTTAAAAAAACCGCATCCGGCGACATCACTATTTACGACGAAGTTATCTTTATCTAACCAATTCTCGTACTCAATATTTTCAGTCTTTATTTGATATAATTTAGATTAATTATACTGTCGTCAGTTTAATGACACAATTTTAAAAAATATTGCAAACTTCATATGTAAAATAATTTAAATTTTGTTTTCTGTATTTATAATTCTACCATATTACCAATAATATTTGTGTGATTTCAAACATAGCTGGTTTCAAAGAAAGGATGCTTGTATATCTATTTTTTCGTCATATTTTCTGCAAAAAATAAATATTTTTTACTTTAATTACATTTTTATCATTTACTGCCTTGCTTGATAATAAAATTAAATTTAATATTGCAAAAATGTTAAATTTAGACGGCGTGAATGTATTGACCAGCTTTTTCATGTTCGATTAAATTTTACAACTCAGGAATTTGCGCTTGTCGCTTACTGATCGAGCTATTTAATAAAACCTGCTTGTTTTTAAATTTCTTAAATCCGACAGATAGTATTAAACAATAACTAGTACATAATTGTATTTGGAGTCAGATGTATTTCATATTATATTAAAAATTTGCATCTAATAATCAGAAAGAAATGAAACCAAATTACCTGTATTTTTTTTCCTTTAAATCTTGTATACATTTTCCAATTACGATCGATTCCCTTAATCGGCCAGATAGGTAGGGAGGACAGAAAATAAATTCTGGCGATATAATTAAAAAATTGGATGGCAAGTGCAAACAAAATTACAGCAATATTTATTGAAAAAATCAATTCTCGAAAGGAATGGGAATAATTTAAACTCGGTTGGTTAAATTATATTTACTTTTATAATTAGTCGCAACAATGTTATTTAGCAGCATGGCAAATCTTGCACGCGTAGCCATTCGCTTAATATCCAATTATGGTTTTCACTACGTTCTCGATAGTTTAATGCACACGAGAATTTAATTTTCGAGAATTAATCTATACCTTAATAAATAATCTATGCCACGTCCCCGGTGTGCTGCTATAATATTTAACCTCAAAATTAGTGAGTTTGCCGTCAATTTTCCATTTAGTTTAACCCCTCGAGAACTGCTGATTGTTACACGGATTGATAACTTCATGAATTTGTAAAACAAAGAGTTGTTCACACTCATCGATGTTTTAAAAGAAGTATATTCTCTTCTCATTCAGAACATGCGACTGAATATACATAGTCCTGCTCTATCAGTTATCATAAGACAAAGGGGCCCTTAAATGTCATTTGGTTATGAAAAACCACTGCATCTAATAACCAGGCAGCTGATCATTGCTAACATATTTCAAACAAATATGAAGCTACAATTAATAAAATGACTAATAAACAAATAAAATAGCAAAATATTTATTACAAAATTGTATATAGTTGTTATATAACTTATGCATATTATATTTGTATATAGTTGGTATAGGTTATATAAATTATACAAATATGCAATTTTGTTTTATTTTCCCAACTAGTTTTAGCTGGTTAGATCATTTTCAAGGGATTACACACACGTATCATAACGTTTTGTGCAAGTATTTAAAAATTTATCCTTTGAATATGGCCTAACCAGCTGAAACTAGTTGGGAAAATAAAAATTCGCATATTTGTATAATTTATATAACCTATAGCAACCATTTAAAATGTATACCGTGCTTTTTTATTATTCACCATAGGGATTTAGATAGTAATAATTTCATTGGCTGTTAATGGGTTTTCTACAGCAAATTTTATTATAATTTTTGATATACTGTAAGTTTACACTACTTTAACAATTTTGAATAGTTTTTGTGGATAGTTTTTTTAACCTATTCGAGACTGCTCCGTTAACAACGTTCGAATATAGTGAAGTGCGGACTGAGCTCAGACTACGGCCACGTGTGACAAGCTATCGCGAATCTATTTATAAGAAAAGGTCTTAGGGTCTTAGCTTTTGTTTAATATTATTCAACTAAAACATTCTTATTGTAAAACAGGAAGAGTATAATTTATTGTTTACTATTATTTTTATAACACTGTAAGTCTATATCAATTTCCAATAACACTTCTGTTAAATAATATAATAAATTTGAATTTAATAAAACGATAGAAAATATTTTGCTTTGCCTTGACTAATATTTAATAAAACTGAAAGCAAAAATATTTTTAATGAATAGGCTGGTGCTTGCCAGCGAAACGCAACAGGAGAGTCAACACAATCCGCAAGTTCAAGTTTTGTAAGCGTTCCTGTTCCGACTGGGTTAGAACTATATCGGCAAAAACTATTCAAAAAATTTTGCAAAAATTTCCTCTAGAAAAACCATTAACAGCCTATGAATTTTTTACTATGTAAATTCGTATGATGCACGAAAAAGCGAATGCACTGTATTTTTATTATGCATCATTCGTGTATATTGTTGATATTATATTATTTGATTGTTTAATTTAATTTAATGCAATGACTTTTTTTATCTTGTAAAATATATATTTTGAGAGAAATAGGAGTTATTTTATTATAGAGTACATATTTATTATTTAAAAATGTGGGTACAAGTACTCTTAGGGTATTCAATAAATGTATAAATTTTACATGATTGTTTCTACATTAACCTAAAACTTTACATCAATTGATAAACAATAACATTTAAATTTAATCACTAAAAGTGTTTAATGAATACTTAATTTCCCTAACAGGTTTGTTGAAGCTAAGGAAAATACATTTGTGTTAGCATTTAAATTTTTACGTTTCTCTCACATACGTCTTTTTTACTATCCGTTCGAAAAATTCCTTTCATTTAGGTAATCGATATTTAACGATTTCAACTTTTTAAATTACATTTGTTACTGCAAAAAATATAAACAAGTTTTAATTGAAATTATCCCATTGTGTATAAAATTTCATATAAATTCAAATAGACAACCTTAATGAAAAACATTACTGTTCGTTCACTGTGTAACTAAATAGGTCCAGAGTACTTCTTTCAATATAGATTTCATCAATGAAATCGCATTTGAAAGCGTTGTTTAGAATTTCTCAATTAAAGTTATTGGCCACTTTAAATACATATTAGATTACCGGCTGAAACGGACGTGAGGAGCAAAGCAAATTCTCAATTCCGGATTGAATTTTTTTCAATCGTCAGCGTAATTCAGAAATACTTGAATGAAAGCAAAAATGTTCATGTACTGTAATAGTGTTCCATATATATTTTCACTTCTTTTTAATCAATTCAAATCCCATGAAGGGAAATTGGATGTGTCAAAAGATATGTGTCGGCATCTCGTCACATGTGTATTGAGATATAATATACACTCACACCATATGATTTTTCTAGACATTAATTATGGTTGCGTAATATGTGTTGTACACTATAAGTGTACTTATTTAACTTCAAATATTACCAACTAATAATATATTACACAAATTACAAGATAAAATATTTCACAAAATAACTTTTTCATAATATTTATTATTACCTTCGTATTGACGAGAAGTATTGTTGCAAAAAATCCTTAGCGTGTCCATAAATTTCTACCGGTGTTCGTATTTTGTTAACATGTCCTGTTGTACCCATCACACTGCCCAAGCACATATTTTGTGTGCATGTTGTATTCTGAAATTCAAATTTATATTATATTAATTAATCATACATTTGTGAAAAGTAAGCAAATATCTCGAAAAAAATACACAGTAAACCACAAAAACAAAAAATGCGTTATTAAAGATTTTTTAAAAAGCTATACAATGTTACCACATTTAACCCACTACCGCCAACCCCAACTTAAATAGAAACTCCATTTTTTATTTCAGATTCGGATTCTACAATAAAAACGTAACTTTTCTATTTAACACGTGAAGTTGTAATAATTGAAAACGAGAACGCATCGAGAAAAGTGTTAAATACAAAAAAAAATCTGTAGAATCTGAATCTGCAATAAAAAAATATTTATTATTTAAGATTTCAAAGTTGTCAACTCTGATATCATAGAATAGTTTTCTTTATATTAAAGAGGTAATTTTGTTGTGACCTGATGTGTATTTCTCGAGATATTTGACCGTTCTTAGACTTTACGAACACAATATATATATCGTCGCTGGTTCTGCAATATCTCCGATGTGCGTTGTTGGTCTATTTTCAGGTTATTGCATAAAAATTTACTGTAAAACGAGTACATGATGGAAAAAATCGCATGTAATAAAACATTCAAATGAATTATATTCTAACCCTACCTGTAAAATTAATTAATTTCTCTTTAATATTTTTTTTTAAATAAATAATATGATCAGTGAAATAAATTAAAGAAATAATCATAAATATTATAAATACATTTTATAATAAATATGCATTGCTTTATGTTAATAGATGTTCATCTATTGGTAAATGTGTTAAATTAAATTATTAGTTAATTATCATTTCAGATCGCAGCGGATATTTGATTTTCGCGTTGCCAATATCTATTTATCATTTGGAAATTGTAATTTTTTAATATTGTAAATACTGGACAATTTAAGGATTAATAAAATATATCAGAAACACGCTTACGATGAAAAGCAAATGCTCGCTTATTTTACGAGATTCAAATTTTCAGGATCATTAAAAACACTTTATTGAAGAGTTTTTTAAATTAAAAAAATAAAACATAATAAAGTTTTATAAGAAAAGTTGGTGTAAACTATGTGAACTTTGATCATGTTTTATTTTATTAATATTTAAAAAACCATTAATAAAGGAGCGATATTAGTAAAGGCTTATAAACCATTTTTATATAATAGATAAGTGCCACTATGGGGTCTCATCTATGCTCGCTGTCGCTTCAACTTGTTTTGTGTTGTTTAATGCAAATCTGCAAATATTGACTGTTTTCCACGGCCCACGGCAAATTTTTAGGTACTGATGGAAATTAAAATAACTTTGCGTATACAAGAATTCTTAAAATGCTAAATGTGTTATTTTTTAATCTAGCTGTGTATTGGATTAAATACGTAAATAAGAACGAAGAAATTCTGAAATCTTAAATATAACTTACAAATAATATAACAAAACTAATAATAAAACTAATCAATATTTAACTTAATAAATAATAATAGTTTACATTTAAAATAAGATATTAATTTATAAATTTATTGGAAAATAATATATAAATTCTATAATTTTATTCTTGTGTACAATTTTGTTGGCATTGATTAATTTAATTTAATATTAGTATAAAATTTAAAATGTTAGTTCATTTACTATTACGCATTTTGTTTAATTTATGTGGTTAATAAATACTTATTAATACATTATTAGTTTAATTTAATTTAACTTATTTTTATATCAATTTACATTATTTATTTTGTAATTTATGTTTAAGATGCCTTGACATTGCAAATTGTTGTATAAAAATGTAATGACATTGTTTGCAAAAAAAAATTAGAAAAACAAATACATTTCTCATAGCGGAAAAAATACGGGCATTAGTGGTGATGTCACAGAGTCATGTGGCTTGCTCTGCAGAAAATCTGGGTCTTATTTTATGTTATCTTCAGGAAGTCAAAATATTTTTAATTTTTGAATGACGTCAAAAATAGATTTAAATTACATATAAAAATAAAATATTAAATTACCAAAATCGGTTTTTATGTATGGGTCGGATGGTTTAGTGTACAACTGACCGGGTGTACAATTTTTTTTGCATCAAACGATAACATTGATGACTGTTTTAGGAAACATCTTGAAAGTAGTATATTGTTACCATTCACATTAATCTATTTACAGAAATCGAATCGTGCGTGGGCAATTTTTTCTCACATGGAAGTAATACTATTTTGATGTAACTGTTTTCAGATCGAGATGTTCACATCCATAGAACTTACTGTTTATAGGTAAAAAAGTTGCGAATTGAATATTATTTCACATCAATCTGTTTACAGAAAACTGATTGCGCTGGTCAATTTTTCCTCATAAACAGTCACATATTTATATTTAACTGATAGATACAATTTTTGTATATTTTCAGTGTTTACATAGAAGTTTTCAAACACCGTGTGTAGGCAATTTCACCCTCCACATCATAAGTCACATCGAACTGATTGTGCAAATAAAATAAAATTCTATTCTTACTATAAACTGTCTAATTCATTTTTTTAAGTTAACGTTATATTGAACGAAGTCCAAAAGCATATTTATACTGTTGCAAACATTTAATTTCAGCACTCTTGAAAAGGTATGAAAATTGCTAACAAAAAAAAATCAGAAGCTTCTATTGAAAGGTATTTGGTAGTATTTTATATATATTTTAAATATACAAGTAAATTATCTCATCAGGTACATGAATGTTATACACCAACATGATTTCTCATATCATAAGAAATATATAATATAAATATGCTTTTTCACATGTTACATTCATTAAAAATGATTATTTAATTTTTTATGCATTCCGTGGTAAAATAATATAAGAATGAAATTTTATTTTATATACTTACCTGGCAACTAGTTTCAAAATGGTTCATTTTCTTCAATTCATTAAAAATTAGAAAAATTTGCCCATCGTTAGGTATAATTTGTAGTCCTCTACATAACGTATTAACTATTGCTAAAAGAATGTCTAATTTAAAAATAATAATTATCTCTATTCAAATTATGTTATATTATCAATTTCATTCTTTGTTTAAACAGAGATTATGTTTCTTATAATTCTTCTTTATTATAATACCTAATTCAATTTAAAATTACTCAATATTGAAACTTCATGATTCTTCTTTAAAAATGAGAGATTATGTTGTCATTGTTTTCGATTTCCAATATGAGTTCATTTAAAATTGCATCATGCATTATGACAAAATCGTATATTAAAAAAAATCCACAATATTTTTTTCATCCGTTTACGTATATCGGAATATTAAGAAAGTTTCCATAAGTTAGAAAATAAATAATCCGCAAAACATCCCTATTCAAATCTATGTAAAAAATCTTTCCTTGGATTATGCACGGCAGGTCACATGACCCTGTGATGACACGCTAATTATACGTAATAATAAGTATACCGCGCAAGATGATATTTGGCTGTATCCCATGATATAAAAAGATCTATTTATGAGTAATTATAAGACACAGTTGGCATTTTTAAATACATATTACAAATAGGAAGTATTGTTTGTTTGCAGTGTGAATTCTTAAAGAATTGAATCTTGAATTAGTAATCTTAATTTTTTTTCAGATTTCACTAAAATTTACTCTCTCATAAAACGCTGTGAACCAAAAACATAAAATTTATGGAAAACTATTAGACTAAAAAATAATGAAAATTTTGACAATATTTTTTTATTAAACACATAAAAATTTGAACATTGATGGTATGCAAAAAAATCAAAAATAACAAAGTATAAAATAATGTTTGTGACGTTAGGACTGTTCAATGAAAACAAACGTTGGTGTGCAAAATATGCGAAAAATATAAAAAATATCAAAATATATGAAAAAAGAAATATTTTGTGGCGTTAAGATTGTTCAAGAAGGCAAAATCAACACACAACAAAAAAATCATAGATTTTAATAATTTAATACGCAATTGTCTGACAAAATATTGTAGTATATTGATATTGACACATGCACAGCTCTTAGTAGAGAATAAAAACGTCTGCGCAATACATAATAAAAAAAGTTTCCTCTATGCTAGAATCCTTTTGGCGGTCACTAATAAATTATAATCTTTAATAGTTATTTAATCAATTAGTTTGTTAATAAAGGCGTTTGATAATTAAAACTGTTTAATAGATGAGATTCTATAAATTTCGATAGTTGGCTAAAATTGAACTTTATTACTATATTAGACAAAAATATAACATTGAAGCGTCTGACACCCCGTTTGCAATGGCCTAGTCTATCATTTTACATATAGTGCATTCGTTTTAACTTTGATCTGACGTCATTAACGAGTGCTTTGATAAATGACAAATGCATTCAATATTATAAGTATGTAGAACGTACGTCTTTTAAGTATAGACTTACTGACATTTTGCATAGATAAGACGCATAATTTTAAGTAGGACAGAGACAAAACATTATGATGGTTGTGCTTGTTGATTGATTATTCGGTCCACGCCATTGTAATCTTTACCATTGTTGTGATTTTATAACCTACACATTGAAAAACCTGTCTATCAGTACCGCAAATCAGTACGTTTAGTATTAGTATTATGTATGCACATAGGCCGACAGAGTTTTGGGCCGATGCCTGATTTTATCTCCAATGAGCCCGCTCCTGTTAGTACACTTTCTTATAAAATCATGCCGAAAAAACAGTTAAATCCACAGGCTCGAGCCTAGTGCCTAAAATGTTAAGTTATTTTGAAGCTGAAAGAACATTTCTTATTTAAATATTTATAGCAAACGTTTTGTTTTGTATTTATTTCTCGTTTATTTATTTAAACTCAACCGGTAATAAATATCAATTATGTATTTTTTTATATTATACATCAAAATAACAATAAAAGTAAAAAAAGAATATATTAAATCTAATGTTTGGCGCAAAATTTTAAAATTGATTTCCGTCAGTGAGCGCAATTCCGTTATCGGTTTTCAAGCTCATATAACTTGATTTGACTAAGTAGTATCGATTTGATTCGTATAAACATAAATAGTGCCGTCAAATCAATGTTTAAACAAATAGACTATACCTTATATATAAATTACT